>JALIZH010019249.1:0-24913 GCA_030522465.1 Rhipicephalus appendiculatus
AAATAGCTTCCCGCTTTTAAAGGGGAGCATGTCGATGTTTGTAGCCGCGTTGCCTAAGGCATTCGTTCGTCCACTCGAGGGTTCGCAAGTATAACATACGATTCGCGTGGGCATGTTATCAATGAGTCTTTATACGGAACATGACGACGTTGGCTACGCCGACGGCGAAAACCCGTCGAGAGTGTCCATAAATAAAAATTACAGAATTTCGCCCTAAGTCGCACCAAGCTTGGCACAGCGAAGATGGTCGATTCTCAAGCAAAACCTAGTTACAACTTAGCAAAACCTAGCGAGTACCAATTGCAACAAAGCAGCGACCGGCGCTAGCCGAAAGACTTGAGGATTGACCATCTTCACTGTGCCTAGTTTTTCGCGACCTTGTGCAAACATGCCGCATCTTTCTTTCATTTGATCTATTCAGAACAGTCAGCTATCTGGCGCTTCAAGCAGCAGTTCCTCATAATACAAATCGGTAGAGTAGTGCTGTTTAATGAAAAAAATAATATGGCGACTTTTTGCATTGGAGTACCTGGCGCAGGCTCAATTATAGCATTTTAAGGGGTTTTAACGGGGCTAGTTTATCCATGCTAATTACGACGGTATTGTTTCGCTCTTCCTCTTTTCGCTCTTCCGCCTTAATGAATAATACGATCACTGTCTTATCGAACGTACAATACCATTACGATTGAATCGGCTCTCGTTCTATCGGTAGTCGTGGCGAGTGTCGCTCTACCATCTCTTTCATCTCTCCAGTTTGGGGAAGCACTTCGACCCCCTTTGTCGGATTCGCCTATGATATTGGCCAGCGTTCTATAGCCACCACCTCTAGGAATGGGATAACTGACTAATCACTTGATAACATGTATAGTTCTTCAACATACATTCGCTGTTGTCGAAAAATTTCCGTTTAGAGTTGAAGTTTGTATCACATACAAGAGAACGCGCCTAACAATCCAATTTTTTTAACACGAAAGTGTTTTATGCCGGGGTCCACTAAGATTTCAGTGACGTATTTCCGTCACGGAAATGACGTCGAAAAAATACACATCATCAGAAGACAAAGAAAAAAAGTTGCGCCACCCGGAGTCGAACCTACGACCTCTCGGACCACGACTACCGATGCCGGGCACGCTATCCATTGCGCCACGGTCACATACTCTGTAGGCTTTACAAACGCGCCTTTTATATCTACCAATGTCCTGTCGCAGTGCTCTCCTTTAAGTGAAGTAATGCATCGTAACTGTGAAAGCCACAATTTATTTTCTTCAGAGCGTCGTTTCTACGCGTCCGTCCCATTCGGCGCGTTTCGAATAGGAAAAAGTGCAATTTTGTTGACGCATTAACACAATGCCAGGTGGCGACCTTACCCCCAGCGTCAACGTCACTCATAGCGTCCATCCATACCAAAGCTAGCTCTGCGACGCGCGAGTGCTTAGTGTGGCCGTAGCTCCGCGTTCCCAACTAACACTCGCCCCGCGAAACATCGCAGCCGGCCAACGGGGAAGACACGACGCGCGTTGCGTTTCCTTCTGGTCGGGCAGTACTTGCCGCGAGCAGGCGACCTTAGCCCAAAATCGGCGTCCAATCAGTGATGCTCTTCTGGCTGTCACACCTCTTTCTCTGATTCCGCTCTCACCGTACAGATACCACAAGCATATATGACCACAAGGGTTTGTTTAATCATTGCTCATAGACGTTAGTCGTCGGGAAAGATGTACCAGCAAGCGTCAACGTGGATTCATCCACGTTACACGGTGCTATAAATGTCAAACACCAATAGACATTGTGTAAGCTCTTTTATATCAATGTACAGTGAACATTCAACCACTTCTGTAAGGACACGTTTCACTTTCGTGCTATACCGATTCCTATGACAGAGGGATCAACCATGTTTTTTTCCGAAATTTGGTTAACTCCGGCTAGGCCTTACTGCATCGAAAAAATGTGAAACTTAGGGCCCAAGGCCAGATGACCCACTTAACTTGTTACATGTTGCCAAATTTGTAGGAAGGTAGGATGCATTGATCAAGAAAAGGCGTGAGGTAATAGGAAGATTCGCTGCCCTAGAAGAGCGCTACGACAATTATGGGTTTCAAAGGGATGCTATAGAACTTTGTCCAGAACAAGTTGTATCTAAATACGTTGTATCTGAATACTGGCTATTGTTCAGATTCATGACCCGTGACTCACAAGACATATATACAAGCTTTACAAAAATTACAGAATAAATGCACTGAAAATAATTAGTAATTCAAAGAGCAGCAATAATATAACTCATGACATTTCCAAAACACAGCACGTGTTATCGGTAAACGCTATATGCATTCACAAAATATCGATTTCAGTTAACGTTTTGTGCGCCGACTTTCCTGTTCCTCGCAATGTTTCTTCCTTTCCAACACGCATTACTAGACACGCTCTAAAAGGCAACCTGAACGTGCCTAAGTGTTATAATGTATATGGCGAAAGAGTAATAGAATTCAGTGGAACAAAAATCTGGAATATTTTACCTCTAGAGGTTAAAAACACATGTAGCTTTAAGCAGTCTAGTAAATATGTTTTTCTTAAGAACCATGATCTCTAACGTACCTATATTGACTTACTAGCCGTACTTCATGAAGACCTCTGTTTATGATGTTTGTTTTAATTATATGTTATGCAATACCGTTCTGGTAATATTCGCTACTGTCCTATCGGCCGCTTCTTGCCGTCGACGTCACCGTCGCCGTGAAGTCTCCTATATGTATATGTATGCACGTGTATATAAAATCTACAAAGAAAAATACATTCCGACGTGCGAAATTGAACGAGCTACTTCTCGCTCCGCAGCGCGTGGCGTTAACCACTGAGCCACGAAAGCGCACGTCCTTCGATATAGTAACGGCGAGCTATTTATATACACAATTTACCGCTGGCGATACGCCGATCTCGAAGGTGCATATGAGCGTGTTGTCAGCATTACCAGTGAGATGGTGCGAAGGGCGCGCTCGGCGCCCCGCTGCAATGCGTGCTCTCGTCTATAAACGTGTACTTAGCCCTATGGTGCGTGGTTGCCCGGGCGCGCGCGCACTTATCTCGCGGTGGGCAAGGTTTGTACGTCTTGGGGTTTCACCGGAACGATTGCGTTGCAGTTACAGAGCGCACGAAGGTCACGTCGCTCGCTGCAGAGTACCCGTTTGCGAAAAGAAATGGTTGTTCGAACACAAAGAAGTAACAACTGTGATACTTTTTAGTTCGCACTCATTCTGTGCATACCTCTGCGTTTACGTTTCGTGCATCCTTTGTATTTGAGCAGCGCGTTGAGTGTTGAGCTGTGAACGTTGTTAGTTCACGCTCGCCCTGTGTGTGTTCTTTTCGTGCATTCTTTTCTTCTTGAGCAGCACGCTGCAAGATTCGATCTGCTTGCTGTTCTTCGCGTGAAATTCCAATTAGTTGCTATCGCATGCATTGCTTCGCTCTTGCGGCGAAACTGTGAGTTGTTTCGTTAATTCTTTCAAATGTTCAGAAATAGCGTTAACGTGAAACCTTCCTTCAACTTCTGACGTCACTAACATCTGCAGCAGCGATTCTCTGCCTTTTGGCTACTTGCGCTGTGAGCTACGTAACACGGCCACTTTTGTACTACGCGCTTTAGCTTATGAAACATTTGTTCGGCTTCGGCCTGAATTTGCTTTTTTCCGAATGCTACCATCATCACACTTATTTAAATATCTTGCTATAATCCATTCAGAACAGAGCCACTAGATTCGTATAAATGAAATGGCAAGTATAACGCAATTTAGAAGGAATATACCTATTTCTTCTTCTTCTTCCGTTTTTTTTTTTGTACAGCTGTCACGACACCACGCATCTTTCTAAAAGAAACAGGGCGTGCAAATAGGGACACAAGAAGAAGTCAGGACACCACAAACGCCTACTAACAACTAAAGATGCGCAAAACGGCGGAAAAGAAAGAAGGCTCGAAAACTTATCCGGGCATGCCCACGAATATGCGAACCTATCAATCTGCCACGCGTGTTGGTCTACGTGAAAGATAACTGTTAAGACATTTAATTTCGTCTTTATGCAAGTTAATCGACGGTTGGCTCACGCATGCACTACCGCTATTATCGATATTCCATGCTTCAATCATCAGATGCGTTTCTTTATTCCCATGCCGGTACAAAACTGCGCATGGGCATGCGCAAATAAGTTTTCGTGCCGTCTTTCTTTTCCGCCGTTGCGCGCTTCTTCAGTTGTTAGTAGGCGTTTGTGGTGTCCTCACCTCTTCATGTGCACGCCCGGTCTTTTTTTTAGAATGAATACGTACCAACTAGCACAGTTCTCTGTTATACTAAACCAAGCTTCTATAATTGTTTCAGAAGTACGTGCATGGAATAAATTCCAGTACGCATAGCACTGCAACTGTATTCATTGAAGTCGCGAAGGTGACACAATCATCTTTATTTTTGTGCGCATCAGCGGTAAAACAGACATCTTTAACTTATCTGCTAATTAACGTGTCATCCGCTAGTCGAGCGATCTCCCCTCGTGGGTGAACGAAATAAAGATAAATTTTGTCACTACTTTCAGACGTGTTGCCATTATTATCTATTGAGTTCATTTACTGATTTTCTAGCGTTTAGGCATTTAGCTCTCAGTACCTCTGTGTTTTATTTTAATACAGTGATTTTCTTCGGTGTGAATACTAGCATATGCTAAATTGTTATTGTAGAATTTTTCCCAATGTTCTTGTTTTTCATAATTAGCATAATTGCATGCTGTTTTAGAATTGGTATTTAGGTTTTCTAGCCAGGGTGTTAGAATAGTCACTGTCTTGTATATTTCAACTTTAGCCCTCCTATTGTCTTTAATTCTGTAAGTATTAACAATGTTTCTCCAATTTTAATAAGTCAAAAAGGGGGTCAGGGCTGTCATCAGGGATTCCAAAAACGCTGTGAGGAATTATGAATCGGGAAGGGTGACGTAGACTGCCGTCCTTATATTAAACACAGTAGGAGGACCCAGAGAGATGATTCTGCTCATCTGGGCACCAGCTCACCAGGGTCTTAGAGGGAACGAGGAGGCTCATTCGGTCGCCTGAGGTCTCACGTACCGGTCGACCCCCGGAACCTCATATGTTACCGAACTTACAAAAAGAAGTGAGGATATGCGCGCATACCATGAAATCGTAGCACACTACAGGTTGAATCGGCCAGGGTGCGGACAGATCGCTCAGTAAGAAAGAGGAGATTATGTGGCGAAAGTTACAGACGGGGTTTTTTCCAAACCCCGTACTTTTCAGCAAGTGGCACCCAGAAGTTTTCCGGTCCCAGTGCAAATTTTGGGATGAGGTAGCAAATTTGGTCCACATGGTGTGGACATGTCCGAGTCAGAACGATGGTACACACACTCTAGAATCCTGTGAGGCCCTGCTCCGCAGCCCAGACCTCCAACGTCCAGCAGGACATCATCAGTCAAGCCCTTGCTGCTGCCGTGTCTTAAGGGATTCCGGCCGACGGCTAGGGGCGACGGGCAATGCTTGACGGGATTGAGTGATTTTCCGTTATTAATAAAGTTTTCTATCTCTCTCTCAAGATGCCTATAAGCCGCGTAAAGGTGGAACCGCATGGCGCGTTTTCAGATGCGACTGGCCGCGCGCGTTTTTAGGAGCTTGCGCGGCAAGCTTCTTAAGCTCGCGCCTTGTCCGGCGGCGGCGGCGATGGCGGCGGCGTGTACACGCCGCTCAAGGCGCCGGCTTTCCGGTGATTTCAAGAATGCTCACTAGATGGCGGCGCCGCTCAAGGCAACGCACACCAATCTCGGCACGGGCGCTTCGTTTCTCTTCGCCGGGAGCTCACGCAGTGAAACACCCTTCGTTACCGCTCGGCCGCATGAACACGTATATATGAACACGAGAGCAGTGGTCTTCACACCGCTCTGAGCCACTATTTTTTCACCATGCAGGCTTTCTTTGCGATTATCCTGCCGTGGCTATCAACTTCCTCAGCGGGCTTGGCGCATCTAAGTGCGCCGCCACCAACAGCAAGCCTCGTCAGTGTAGCCGATCAACACATGCCCATCATTGACGACCCTTGGGTACTCTTTGAGGATCGACCAGCCTCATCGACAACGACAGCAATCGCCACCGACAGCTTTAAGGAGGAACACCTGGACACCGCCTTCAGTGGGCACGAGAGCAGTGGTCTTCACACCGCTCTGAGCCACTATTTTTTCACCATGCAGGCTTTCCTTGCGATTATCCTGCCGTGGCTATCAACTTCCTCAGCGGGCTTGGCGCATCTAAGTGCGCCGCCACCAACAGCAAGCCTCGTCAGTGTAGCCGATCAACAGATGCCCATCATTGACGCCCCTTGGGTACTCTTTGAGGATCGACCAGCCTCATCGACAACGACAGCAATCGCCACCGACAGCTTTAAGGAGGAACACCTGGACACCGCCTTCAGTGAGCACGAGAGCAGTGGTCTTCACACCGCTCTGAGCCACTATTTTTTCACCATGCAGGCTTTCCTTGCGATTATCCTGCCGTGGCTATCAACTTCCTCAGCGGGCTTGGCGCATCTAAGTGCGCCGCCACCAACAGCAAGCCTCGTCAGTGTAGCCGATCAACACATGCCCATCATTGACGCCCCTTGGGTACTCTTTGAGGATCGACCAGCCTCATCGACAACGACAGCAATCGCCACCGACAGCTTTAAGGAGGAACACCTGGACACCGCCTTCAGTGGGCACGAGAGCAGTGGTCTTCACACCGCTCTGAGCCACTATTTTTTCACCATGCAGGCTTTCCTTGCGATTATCCTGCCGTGGCTATCAACTTCCTCAGCGGGCTTGGCGCATCTAAGTGCGCCGCCACCAACAGCAAGCCTCGTCAGTGTAGCCGATCAACACATGCCCATCATTGACGCCCCTTGGGTACTCTTTGAGGATCGACCAGCCTCATCGACAACGACAGCAATCGCCACCGACAGCTTTAAGGAGGAACACCTGGACACCGCCTTCAGTGGGCACGAGAGCAGTGGTCTTCACACCGCTCTGAGCCACTATTTTTTCACCATGCAGGCTTTCCTTGCGATTATCCTGCCGTGGCTATCAACTTCCTCAGCGGGCTTGGCGCATCTAAGTGCGCCGCCACCAACAGCAAGCCTCGTCAGTGTAGCCGATCAACACATGCCCAGCATTGACGCCCCTTGGGTACTCTTTCAGGATCGACCAGCCTCATCGACAACGACAGCAATCGCCACCGACAGCTTTAAGGAGGAACACCTGGACACCGCCTTCAGTGGGCACGAGAGCAGTGGTCTTCACACCGCTCTGAGCCACTATTTTTTCACCATGCAGGCTTTCCTTGCGATTATCCTGCCGTGGCTATCAACTTCCTCAGCGGGCTTGGCGCATCTAAGTGCGCCGCCACCAACAGCAAGCCTCGTCAGTGTAGCCGATCAACACATGCCCATCATTGACGCCCCTTGGGTACTCTTTCAGGATCGACCAGCCTCATCGACAACGACAGCAATCGCCACCGACAGCTTTAAGGAGGAACACCTGGACACCGCCTTCAGTGGGCACGAGAGCAGTGGTCTTCACACCGCTCTGAGCCACTATTTTTTCACCATGCAGGCTTTCCTTGCGATTATCCTGCCGTGGCTATCAACTTCCTCAGCGGGCTTGGCGCATCTAAGTGCGCCGCCACCAACAGCAAGCCTCGTCAGTGTAGCCGATCAACACATGCCCATCATTGACGCCCCTTGGGTACTCTTTCAGGATCGACCAGCCTCATCGACAACGACAGCAATCGCCACCGACAGCTTTAAGGAGGAACACCTGGACACCGCCTTCAGTGGGCACGAGAGCAGTGGTCTTCACACCGCTCTGAGCCACTATTTTTTCACCATGCAGGCTTTCCTTGCGATTATCCTGCCGTGGCTATCAACTTCCTCAGCGGGCTTGGCGCATCTAAGTGCGCCGCCACCAACAGCAAGCCTCGTCAGTGTAGCCGATCAACACATGCCCAGCATTGACGCCCCTTGGGTACTCTTTGAGGATCGACCAGCCTCATCGACAACGACAGCAATCGCCACCGACAGCTTTAAGGAGGAACACCTGGACACCGCCTTCAGTGGGCACGAGAGCAGTGGTCTTCACACCGCTCTGAGCCACTATTTTTTCACCATGCAGGCTTTCCTTGCGATTATCCTGCCGTGGCTATCAACTTCCTCAGCGGGCTTGGCGCATCTAAGTGCGCCGCCACCAACAGCAAGCCTCGTCAGTGTAGCCGATCAACACATGCCCAGCATTGACGCCCCTTGGGTACTCTTTGAGGATCGACCAGCCTCATCGACAACGACAGCAATCGCCACCGACAGCTTTAAGGAGGAACACCTGGACACCGCCTTCAGTGGGCACGAGAGCAGTGGTCTTCACACCGCTCTGAGCCACTATTTTTTCACCATGCAGGTGTGTACTCCTTCACTACACGCTAAAAAATCTAACAACCGCTGTCTACTGCTGTTCCCGTGCCCACGGGTGTTGTGCGAGACTTTGAGTGAATGTTTTTGAATGGCATATATTTTGCTTTGTTCCGGTGACATTGAAACTAACCCTGGACCCAACACCCGTACCGCAGTGCAACAAGAATTTGACGACTTACCCGAAAATCCTGCCGAACAAATGAACGTATTATTCCGCATGTTGAAGGATGTGCACTCGCGCTCTTTACAAAGCACGAAGTGTCAGTCTGAGCTTGCTAGCGATGTCAAAGCAATTAAAACCGGACAAAAAAGCATTCACGGAGAAATTACTGGCATCCGGAAGCGACTTGACGAATTGGAGGAAAAATCTAAAAAACTAGATGATATGACGGAAGAACTAACAAGTATGCCAAAAACCGTGGAAGAACTAACGGACGAGAATTACGATGTGCAATCTAAACTAACCGAGCTAGAGGACAGGTCGAGAAGGGACAATTTAATCTTTCACGGTGTTCCAGACTCCAAAGAAACCTGGCAAGAAACCGAAGCAAAATTGACGAAGTCTATTTCTGCTGTTCTTGACAATTTTCCCAGCGAGTCATTTCAAAGGGTGCACCGTTTGGGCAACCACTCACCTACTAAGTGCCGCCCCATTGTCGCCAAGTTCACTAACTTCAAAACAAAAGAGAAAGTACTGTCACTGCGCAATCAACTAAAGGATAAGAACATCTCAGTCAGCGAAGATTTTTCTGTTGCAACGCGGCAGGCCCGTAAAAAACTTATTGAATTTGGGAAAGCTCAGCCCGGTTCATCGCCACTTAAACTGCGTTACAACAAGCTACTACTAAATAACAAATGTTACATGTATTTTCCAGAGTGCGACAAAGTTCTAGAGGTAAACAAACGCATCAATCATGTCAGTACTACACGTGCTTCTTCGAAGAATACGTCTACGTAGGGATGCGCGAGGAGGTGACCGCAAATCACATCCTCAGGTATCGGTTCTTTTTTCTAACGTTAGAAGTGTACTAAACAAATATAACTCGTTATCATCAGCTATTGACACATGTAGCGCAAAAATAGTTGCTTTGACAGAAACATGGCTCCACGCGCATGTCCGTGATCAAGAAATCTTTGATGACGCAAACAACTTTCACATATACCGTTGTGATCGGACAATGCTCAGGGGAGGCGGTGTTCTTCTTGCGGTTTCAAAGGACATTCCTTCTTCTTGTATCCACATTAACAGTGAACTAGAGCTAATTTGGGCCATAGTGACCATCGGCCACCACAAGATCATATTAGGAACATGCTATCGCTCTCCCTCTTCACCGTCAACATTTGTAGATGAACTACACGACGCAATTAATATAGTTTGTACACGATTTCCCTCGCATCCTCTGTTTCTGTTCGGAGACTTTAACTTTCCTAGTATAATATGGAACGCAAGCGCGCTTTACTCATTACCGTCTTCGCCACAGCCGAGTGAATTTATTAACCTATGTTCGGTATTTTCTCTAACACAACTAGTAACGTCGCCAACCAGGACATCCACCAGCAGTGCTAGCATTCTCGATCTAACATTAACAAATCGACCAGACTTTGTTACCGCTTTAACCTATACACCAGGTATCAGTGATCATTCATTACTGTCGTTTTCATTTAATGCGCCCAGTCCTAAAGCAGACAAAAAAAAAAAGAAAACAATACGGGACTATAAAAAAGCAAACTTTAACATGATTATCAGTGAACTAGCAAAATTCTTAGACATATTTTTAAGCAGTTTTGATACCCGTTCAGTGCAGTCTAACTGGGATATGTTTGCAGCTGAAGTAGATCGACTAACAAATAAATATATTCCCTGTCGCATCGTCACATCTAACGCGCGTGCGCCATGGCACAATGCTCACATCAAACGTTTATCTAACCGAAAGAAACGTTTTTATCGTGCCGCAAAATGTTTACCTACTAACCACCCGCGCTGGGCTGCTTACAAATCTGCATCGTCCATCTACATATCTGCACTGAAGTCCGCTAAAGATAACTTTCTTACTAACGTTTTACCGTCTATGTTACAAACTAACGCAAAAAAATTTTGGCGAGTCATTAATCCTCTGTCCGACACCCATATATCTTTGATTGACTCATCCGGTAACCAAATTCTAACGCAAAAAAATTTTGGCGAGTCATTAATCCTCTGTCCGACACCCATATATCTTTGATTGACTCATCCGGTAACCAAATTAGTGAAGCGCATTGCGCTGCTGTTCTTAATGAATCTTTCATCAAAAACTTTTCCGTAGATAGCTGTAATGAATTACCTAGCGCGACTTTACACAATTACTCACCCATGTCATCAGTAATCATTGAACCTCTTGGAGTTGTACGCCTCATTGAATCACTTAAGAATGATTCGTCTCCCGGTTATGATGGTATTAACAACAAGTTTTTGAAAGGTACTAGCGCTTACAGTTCCATTATACTAACTAAAATTTTTGAACAATCAGTGGATACTTCTGCTATTCCTAGTCAATGGAAAATCGGGAAAGTCGTTCCACTCCATAAATCTGGTAATAAAAACTGTTCAACAAATTATCGTCCTATTTCTTTAACTAGTATTTGTTGTAAACTACTCGAGCATATAATATTTACAAACATAGTCAATTTTTTAGAATCAAATTCATTTTTCACGTCAGCACAACATGGCTTCCGCAAAACATATTCATGTGAAACGCAGTTAATATCCTTCACTCATCACTTGCATCAGATTCTTGATAAAACATCGCATGCCGTCTGCATTTTTCTAGATTTTTCAAAAGCATTTGACAAGGTTTGCCATAGACTGCTACTTCACAAACTACGCCAACTAAATCTTGACAAAAACCTATTAATGTGGATTGAATGTTTTCTCACTAACAGATCACAATTCGTTACGGCAAATGGTTACAATTCTTCTTCTCGCCAAGTTCATTCCGGCGTTCCGCAAGGCTCTGTCTTAGGCCCTCTGTTGTTTCTCATTTATATTAATGACCTCTCATCAGTTATATCGTCTAACATTCATCTGTTTGCTGACGACTGTGTTATTTATCGAGAAATTACTAACGATAATGAGATTAACATATTGCAGTCTGACCTTAACGCTATATCTAACTGGTGTGAAAAATGGCTAATGGACCTAAACATTAAAAAACGTAAAATCATGCGTGTATCGAGAACCTCCACTACCTCTCCTCTTTACTTTCTTAATAACATTCCTCTGGATTCTGTTAACTCTTATAAGTATCTTGGAGTTCACATAACGACTAATCTCAACTGGTCACCTCATATTGAATACATTATTAACAATGCTAACCGCATGCTTGGCTATTTACGACGTAACTTTTTAAATGCTCCATCTGACTTAAAACTGCAACTTTATAAGACACTAATACGTTCTAAACTAGAATATGCTACAGCCGTGTGGGATCCCACCTATGATAACCTAGTAACTTCCCTTGAACTTGTCCAGAATAACTCCGTTCGTTTTATATTCTCTAATTATAACAGAACCGCGAGCATTTCAACTATGAAAACTTCCCTTGCACTCCCTTCTTTAACATCTCGTAGAAACATTTCCCGTTTAACACTATTTCACAAGATGTATCACCATCATTTCCTGCATGACCAACTACTTCTTCGCCCACAGCACATATCCCGCCGCATTGATCACCATCACAAAGTAGGCATCCCTTCATGCAACACAAAAACTTTCTTCAATTCATTTGTGCCTCTTACATCAAAGGAGTGGAACAGACTTCCCGGTGACATTGTTAGTATTAGTGATAACACATTGTTCCGTAATGCGTTAGCTAATATTTTATAATTAGGATTTTTGTTGCATTAGCTAACATTGTATAATTAGGCTCTGTGATGTATTAGCTAACATGTACTAGTATATAAATGTTTTAGCTAACATTGTATTATAAGAGATTTATTTGTACGATCTAACCGTATACACTGCATTTTGTTCAATTACCTTTTTTGTAATAACCCACCCCCCTCTGTAATGCCATCTGGCCCTGAGGGTATAATAAATAAATAAATAAATAAATAATGTATATAGTTCATGCATCATAAAGCAATCATCTTTAAAGGGAAACGAGTGCCCGATCTCATCGAGGGACGCCCTTCTTGTACTTTGCAAAAGAACATCTCTTGTGTATATATAATGTATATAGTCCATCAAAATGTATATAGTGCATCCAAATGTGAATTAATAAACATTGTTTATGCACTGTATATATAACAATGTTGTCACGTCTATATATGATGGTAGGAGATGTGTACGCAGGATTCGCGGGTTACCCGATCATCTCCGAGCAAGCTCCTCTAACATCATTCACTTTGTGGATATGGCGGTGAATTTTAGGGGCGAAGCTCCTTAGGGTGTGGGTCTGTCCCTCCTATGTAGTAGTAGTAGAAGTAGTTGTAGTAGGTAGGTAGCCACGTATAGTGGAATGTGCCCACTCCACGTGATAAAGATGACGATGACGCAGTATAGTGGAATGTACCCACTACACGTGATAACGATGACGATGACTCAGCGAGAAAACTGTGGGTTCATTCGTCCGACCGTTCAGCGATAAAGATGACGATGACGCAGTATAGTTGAATGTACCCACTACACGTGATAACGATGACGATGACGCTGATGACCATGAGGTATAAGCGCGTTCCAAACGACACATTCTCTTTCTGCCATGGATGAATACGATCGAGCTTCGCCCACTCATCATCATTCACTTCGTGGATATGGCGTGATTTTTTTTTCACGAACGGTAACGCGAAATCGGCTCGCCGTGTCCCGCATGGCGCGATTTCAGGAGCGATTGACGCGTGGTCGGAGAGACGCGCGCGTCATTTTGACGAACGCCGTCGCGAAATCGCGCCGCGGCATCTTCCTACTCAGGTAGAAAAAGGAAAAACGCCTCGCGCGTAGCGTCTCCAGTTCGTGCGCCAACCAGCGTTTAGGGTGCAGACACGTGTTTGATTTTTTCCAATGCCACCAGATGGCGCCGACATCCACGCATCTCAGTGGAACGTTTCGGAGCTGCCGTGCGCTTTTGACGAAAAGCTAGCGACCCGGCAAACGCGGCGCGAAAACGCCGCTACATTCTGTCCATGCGGGTGCACTTGCGACTGCGGCAGCGCGGGCGTCCTCCGCGCGTCGCGTTTTTCGCTCGCGAAAAAACGCGCCATGCAGGTTCCGCCTTAACGTTTTTTCATAAGCCGTGTAACCGCGGCTGCCACTTGTATGCGAAACTATCTTCCTTAGAAAAACGGAGAGCTGAGCCAGTTGGAAAGCATTCATTCTAAAAACACAGGGCGTGCAAACACACGAGGGCATGCAGTCACGGCACCACAAACGTCGACTAACGAAGTCGGCGTTTTTGGTGCCGTGACTTCTTTCTTGTGTCCGTATTTGCGCAACCCTGTCTTTTTAGAATGCTGCCTTCCTTTTCTTCTATCCATGCGCCATGCAGTCTCAGAGATAAGGCGTAATTTTTTGCACGTCGTGCGTGCATGATTGACGCGTGAATGCAATTCGCCACGCTGAAAAAATTAGCTGCCTTATCGGTTTGCGTATATTGCCACGCGTGTTATTTTGTTGTGATCTGTTGAAACCCACAAAGACTGTGAGCAATGCTCGGCACAGATCGCGCCTCACTGTTCGAGAAGCTTCACGTTTGTAGTAGATCGTTTTCTTAACATTGCGCACAGCACGCGAACACTCAAGATTATTTCAGAGCTTGCGCGACGACCAGTGATAAGGCTAGAATGTTCGACGCGTGATGTATAAAAAGCCGGCGCGCTCCAACGATGATCAGTTGATCGACGGCCGACGCTCGGTTCACCGCTATCTGTGCCAGTGTGTATAGCTGTAATCTGACTTTACGTTTCACGGCCACAAGTTCGGCCAAATAAACAGTTTCTTCTCTGACACGCCGACTGTTGCCTTCGTCGACGTCACGACCACGTGACAATATAGGAAGAGGTAATTAACTGCCAGTGTTGGGGTTTCCAGTCTTGGAGGGAGTATAAGTTTTCCAAACGTCACATGGTTTAGTAAATTAGTTTAATTTTCCTATTCACTTATGTAATTACTATCTGAAATAATTTAGAAATGTCTCCGTGGGTGCTGAAAGCAATCACTATGAAGTCACTTAATCAAGACACATCGAATAAAGGCAAATTTCAGTGCTTTTTTCTTAAACATGCCTAAAAAAATGCATCGCGCGCAAACGCTCAAATCACTCACGTGGCTGGTGTGATGAACCCGCTCTTGGACGTGCTTAAACCGGAGTCCGATTGGCCCGTCGTACTTCCTGGACAGCGCCCAGGTTGCTTATAGGGCAGCTCGACTGCCGTGGCGTTCAGGTCGGGGCACGTGGCAATACGGAAGCGTCCCGTCTGGTGCACCATGACCACGGTGGTTGATTTACCATCCGACTCGTGGAAGAGCTCGCGTGTAGCGGTGCGGTCGTCGAACGCCTGCTTCCACGATCCTCGGAAGTCCACCACGCTCACCATGCACACGAGGGAGGCCGGCGTGATGCAGCCTGCGTCGATCAGCGCACAGTTTCAGAATAAGGGCCCAAAGCGTCCGGGGCACCCGCTAACGAGTAAACCAGCGGGCCGACGGAATAAAAACATGGCTTATCCCTCTTTCACCTGAATCGGTATAACACGAAACTTAAACGTCTCTTCGCCGAGGTGGACAAGCGTTTTTCGTGCATTGTTTCGCCAACAGGGCGAAGCAATGAATGCTGTAGCAACAAGTTGTGATGTCACGCGAAGAACGGCAAGCAGCTCGAAACATCCAGCGCACTCCTCAAGCAGAATGGACGCACGAAAACAACATACACAGGATGAGCGCGAACTAGAATTGTCAGCGCTCGACAATTAAAGCGGGCTGCTCAAACACGAAGAAAGGACATGCGAAGCGAACGCACAAGCATACACAAGACGAGCGTGAACTAACTACTGCCACAAGTGTTACTTTTTCATGTGCTAGCAGCGCGCTCCTTTCACAAACGCGGCCGCTGCAGCGAGCGAAGTGACCTTCATGCTCTCTGCAATTTCAGCGCACACTTGCGGCGAAACCGCAATACGCACAAACCGTCCCCATCACGAGATAAACACGCACACACAGACGACCGTGCCCTGTGGAGGCGCGCGCGCATCGCAACACGCGGGATGACGGCCTTTAAAGCACCCTTCGCGCCATCTCGCTAGTAATAACAAGAAGACACTGAAGCCACCGAGCTCTGAGTACCACCAGCGCTAAATGGTGTATATAAATATCTCGCCATTACCAAGCTGAAGAACGTACGCTTTGTGGCCGAGTCGATTCACGCCGCGCGTTGTGGACTGCAAGGGTCGTGGGTTCGACTACAGGCGGCGGGACTTTTATTGCGAAAGATATATGGACACTCTGGATGGATTTTTTGCGTTGCCGTTGCCATCGCCTTCGCCGTCATGTCCCGTATAAAGTCCAAATGGATAAAATTTGAACTTTAATCGCTCGAGCACCAACTGTGAACTTTGACTTTAAGGGCGCGGTCGTCATTGCCGGCGCGCTCGCTAAGGCTCACCAGCTAGTGCGCGAACTAGCTACCCGCGGTGGATGAGCGGCCCTCTCAGACGGGAAGTGAACGGGGATGGATGGACTTCAAGGGTCCATCGGTTTTCATTCAGGAGATCACCTCAGCTCTAAACTGGGGCGCAGAGTTTTCCCCCTTCCACACCCTAATAGAATAAAGGCCAAGCATTTACACTTCGGCAACTTCAGATTTGAAAACTTACGTCACACCAACCATACTTCACAGACTCGACCTGGATTTCTCACCCCCACTTTCCGCACTGTTGCCACGAGTACTGTAATTTTGAACACATGCTCTGGTTGTGCCCCTTCAACTCGGGGACAGAACTACCAGACAAAACCTCCTGGGAGGCTGCCATGCGCAGCGCGGAACTTAATAACCATCTCTTGGCCGTCCAGAGGGCCCGGGACATCGCCGAGAGGCTCAACCTCCCGGCACTATCCTGGGTGGAGCCACCTGGCTGAGCTAGCGGGGCCTCCGGTCCCGTCCAGTCTCTGCCACTTTTGGACCAAAATGAAGTTCTCACTCACTCACTCACTCACTCACTCACCACTCACTCACTCACTCACTCACTCACTCACTCACTCACTCACTCACTCACTCACTCACTCACTCCACTCACTCACTCACTCACTCACTCACTCACTCACTCACTCACTCACTCACTCACTTTCGCTATCTCGGCAGCCATCAGCGGATGGCTCGCACTGGCCGCGAGTTGGAACAGAGTCTGCACCTAGATGCGAGCGGAAGAAACCTGGCCGTGTGGATCGGTCTTTGCGTCGCGTGCTAGTCTCACAGCGTGTTCGCATGTGTGCGTACATGATGCTCGTCCTCAGAAGGCAGCTTATTATGTTGTGTTAGCACAGCTTCTAATGCTTGTACGTACGCCTACACTATATACAGAAGCATCTCACCTTCCGAGACTTGTGTGCACTCAATAAATGAGTGCCTGCACATGTCAGTAGGGCGTTAGACGTAATCATCGTACCGTCCTTACTCTAAAAGCATTTCAACGTGGGTACCGCTTTGCCGTTGAAGCACACAACATAGTGCATTTGCCGTCGTCCTAAACAAAAGAAGTACTAAAATATAAGGTGGGAATGCAGAATTTTAGCAACCCCGTCTCGTAAAGTTTTCGTGATTCCGACATTCTTGCGACCGCAATGCATGAACGAGCGTCTGGAAAAGCTGGTTATCGGTAAAAAAGACCTCAAGCCATCCATTACTATAGTCGCACACGCATTCATGCAAACATAACAGCAGAGTGCACACAGTTCTTCATCTAATTACGCAGAAACACAGACCTCCTTTTCTTTCGTAGCCGCTGGATTAAGAAGTAAATATTTAATTGTCTCAGTAGCGCAACACTATTTATATCGTTGTATATGCAAAACACAAGTGAAAAACGTAGAAATAAAGCAAGAAAAAACATCGAGCACCGCGCAAAACACAACCGTGACCAGAGGCCAATGGTCCATTGATTGAAAGATTGCGCTTCTCTCGCACATAATAGGGAACGTTAGCCCCGGCTTCGTGCATTAATGTGGCATTATAGGTCGTATATATCACCATTGGGCTGCAGTCAACACGCTTTATTCACCGACAATCGCCTCAAACCACCTACAGTGAGCGCCGCTGCGTACTTTTGTATATGCGCCGCCGACCGATTATCCACAAAAACGCGGCGACGGTGCTGCCGCCCGATCTCGCCGCGAATACCCTTCTACGCGCTGCGCTCTCCACGCGAAAAGAGTGTGCGAAAAGTGTCCCTGGAGCGGCCGTCTTTTGTTACACCAGTGATTTGTAGAGTTGCGGGAGATCGGATCCAAAAGAGTTAAGTGCCAGTCTCACTTGTTACAACATTACAATTTGTTGCTGTCGAATTCATTCCTTCGCCCTTGCGGCGAAACTGTGACTTTTTAGCAAGTATTTTCTTTGTCACCTGTTAGTTTATATTTTACAATGTCACATCCGTGACGGAAATACGTCAGTAGAGTCGTGGTGGACCCAGGTGTAAAACACTTTAGTGTTAAAAATCAGTTTTATCGACAGGAAGAAGGAATGAATGCGATAGCAACGAATCGGAATATTATACGAAAAAAAGCTAATAGGTCACTCCTTAGCAACGTGAGTGCTGCAGCGGGCGAAGATAAATTTTGTCACCGCGTAGCGCGAGAAAAACGGGACAGAGTAAATAACACACAGGCATACGTCGGCAAAACATGTGGAGCTCACTCAGACTCACACATGAAATATATTTTGCCCTTGGGACTCACTCGGACTCAGATTCACCAAACTTTTCCTCAACCGGACTCAGTCGGACTCAGACTCACTAGAATTTTTTCCAGCCGGACTCACTCGGACTCAGACTCACGAAAATATTTTCCACCGGGACTCACCCAGACTCAAACTCACGGCTCTATCTGAGTCTGAGTGAGTCTGAGTGAGCCGACTCATGAGTCCGTTAGCGTACAGTTGGCTTCCTTGAACTTGGTGTCCATGCTCTTTAACGCCAATATCTCGCGTAATGAGTGCTATACTTGGCGCCTTTTGATCTCGTACCTTCAAATATGAGATATCAGTGGTTGCAATCCACTAAGCACCTTTTTATTGAATGACATAACTCACTTGAAATATTTTTATCAAAAAATCCCAGGAAACAGATTTCGGGGCCTGAAGGGAGGTCCCGGCACCCCCCACCTACCTCCTTCGTAACTCAAGCCTCTGATCAATAAATATTGAGCTGGCGTAAGAACGCTGGTATTTCGAAGTATGCATGAGTCGGCCTGAGTATAAATGTAGCCTACGTAAGGCTAACAGTAATGCTGAAATTGGGCAAGTAGAACCATACATCGGCAAAAAAAATGTAGAGCTCACTCAGACTCCCTCACGAAATGCATTTTGGGCTGAGGGCTCACTCGGACTCAGATGCACCAAAATTTACCTCAACCGGACTCACTCGGACTCAGACTCACTAAAATTTTTCTCAACCGGACTCACTCGAACTCAAACTCACCAAAACATTACTCACCCGTACTCATTCAGACTCAGACTCACAGCTCGATCTGAGTCTGAGTGAGCCTGAGTGAGTCGACTCATGAGTGAGTTTGCCGACCTATGCACACAGGACATGAATCTGTGCCAACTCGCCCAGTACTCTACGTTACTTTTGTCACCACCTTCACAGCACTGCAATAATTATCTATTTGCTTCATTTACTGCTTGATCTAGTGTTCGCTTACAGTCTTCGTTTTCGGTAAGTCCATGGAAATTGGCTTCATTTAGTCCTGCTCTATAGGAATCACAAAATGACTTTCGTGCTTTCTAGGGCATCAACGCAAACCTTGCGATGAGAGCACAACACGCAGAAAAATATGAGTCACCTGTTGAGCCTCTTTATAGAGATAAGCTTGCGAGCTCAGGTGACAACGCCATGTGAATCAAAGTGCGGACGTCCTCCGGCTCCTTTATAATACGGCGCGACGAATGAGATTCGGGGCGATGCCGTTTAACCCTTTGTTTCCGATGGCCATTCCAGTTGTGCCAGTAAATATTTTCTTTTTGTGTGTGCATGCAATTACAATGCATATGAAAGGGCGAATAGACCAAAAACATGCAAAACTGAGCTTTATTTCTAGACGAAAATAAGTGTGCACACATGTGGACGCTGGGAACACGACTTACATTAGGTCCATAATTCTTCTTCATAGTGCATGGTAACATTGCTCGCCGACGGCATTCTCATCGCCACTTACCCTAATCAACGCCTTCATCATCAGTTCAACGCGTTCATCACTGATATCATCATCATCGTCACAAATGTTAATGGGGCCGCTTGTTAACGGCTCAGCTTCAACACTTTCATCATCATAGTTCATTATCGCCATCACTAACGCTTTAATCGTCATGGTAAATGCTTTCATGATCACGATCACTATCGCCGCCTTTGAAGCTCATTTGTTTGCCCACAGCTCTACTTACACGTGCTTGTCATCATCTTTTTTGTCGTAGATCATCATTACGAATTCCGCAATGCGTCCATTTTTTTCTTCAAACGCAATGATTTCTAATATTATCTGGTGTTTTACGTCTCAAAGCCGCGGTATGATTATGACGGACGCGGTAGTGGAGGGCTCTGGGATTTTCGACCATCTGGTGCTCTTTAACGTGCACTGACATCGCACAGTACACGGGCCTCTACCATTTTGCCTCCACCGAAACGCGGCCGCCGCGACCGGGATCGAACCCGCGACCTTCGGGTCAGCAGCTAAGCACCGTAATTGCTACGCCACCGCGGCGGACTAGCGGAGTGATTTCATCTTCATCAACAGCATTGTTGAGGAGGCCTTTCCTTGTTTGATCAACGCGCTAATTATCGGTGCTCTCCAAACAGCAACATTCGCTTCCGGTAGTCGGCTCGGAAATTATAGCATGCCACCTTTTTAAGTCCACGTTCCGAAGAAAGGAAATAGTACTTTCTGAACATAACGTCTAAAAGGCGTGTTTAGCTATATTACAGATAATTTTTCGTGCAGAGCCGCACGGCAACGACGCGGGTCCTACTACACTCTTAAAAGTTTCCGTGGAATCAACGAACAAAATCTACATAATTTTGAAGGATGCCTGACTGTTTATTAAAACATACCAGAAACCGCCCTAAATACGAAAAAACATGTCCCGTTTTTGAGGTACAGAAAGTGTCTCCGTGTTTGATGAAGAGTTTCTGTGGAATCAACGATTGAAATCTACGTAATCTTGAAGAATGCCTGACTGTTTATTGAAACATAAAAGAAACCGCCCTAAATACGAAAAAACATACCCCGTTTTTGAGGTACTGAAAGTGTCTCCGTGTTTGATGGACCACTTGCAAAAGTCGTAAAAGTTGGCTTCCCTCTCTAATTAATGTTCTAATTAAGGTATAATTAATGTTTTGGCTTCGCTTTAAGGTATTTTCCAAACGAAGGGCCCTCGTTACCAGGCTACCTTTTAGACAAAGTTCTTTAGTGGAAAGCATGGGAAGCGTGTAGGCATGTATATTCTCCGTGTGCATGGGTTCTCTTCTTTAATGGTTTTTTTTAAGTGCGGAGAGCATTATAGAGCCCCGGGCTGTCATCGTATGCTGTAATCGTCTCATGTCGGTTGGCGTCACACAGGCAAAATCATGCATAGCATAGCCATGTATAGTGTGGGTATATGTAGCAAAGGTGTGAGAAAGGGTAGTGAACTTGAGGAGGAGGGATGTGAGGGAGAGGAGGAAGTATACTGTCATCGTATGCTGTGATCTCATGTCGTCGCTTGGCGTCATGCAGACAAACCCATGTAGAGCATATCCATGTGTAGCAAGAGTGAGGGAAAAGAATGTGAGGGTAATGGGGAGTATTGAGAGGATGAATATGAAGGCAAGGAAGAGCGGAGAGAGTAAAGCACAGAAAAGCCTTGTATGGCGTCACACAGGAAAGAAACCATGCTTGCATAGGCTAATACAGAAAGGGTGCGGGAAAAGGAAGTGAGGGTGAGAAGGAGAGAAAGAAGAAGGGGGGAAGAAAGAGGGTAAGACAAAGCACAGCCACGCATGGCATCACGCAGGGGAAAACCGCGTATAGCATAGCTATGTGTAGTATGGTATAGAGAGGGTAGGAGAAAGGGGAGCGAAGATGAGGAGGATGGGAATGAGAAGAGTAAAGGGTAAAGCATATCGTAGCCAGGATAGTATCATGTAGCCGAGTGTTCTATAATATACCAAGGGGTGGGAAGGGAAAGCGAGGTTGAGGGGGAAAAGGACGAGGGGGTAAAACACAACCTCACCGTGTATAGTACAGTATAGAAATGGACGAAAAATGGAAGCGAGGGTGAGGATGAGATAAAGGAGGAAGAGAGAGGGTAAAGTACAGCAAAGCCATGTGTGGAATCACAAAGGCAAAAACATGTCAAGCATAGCCATGTATAGTATTGCAGAAAAATGTTGCGGGAAGGGGAAGCGAATGTGAGGTGAAAGGAAAAAAGAGGGAGAGTAAAGCATAGAACCGCCATGCGTAGTACAGTACAGTGAGGGGGAAAGAGAAGTGAGTGCGAGGAGGAGTGATGTAAAAGTGAGCAGGAGAGAAAGAAGGAGGGGAGGGTAAAGCATAGCATATCCATGTGTAGTACAGTATAGCGAGGGACAAAGAGAAGTGAGAGGGAAAGCTAGGGAAAGGAGGGGGGTGGTAAAGCATAGCATAGCCATGCAACAATATAGCAACGGGGTGGGAAAGTGAAGTGAGGGGGAGGAGGATAGAAAGGAGGAGGGGAGGGTAAATAATAGCATAGCCTTGTGTAGTTGATTGAAGAACACTAGGCTTGAGCGAGACCGACATAAGGGTCAAAGCGGACTATACTAATAATAATATAAAAGTGCTACGTCCCAGAACCACGATATTACTGTAGAGACGCCATAGTGGAGGGCTCCGGAAATTTCTACCACCTGGTGTTTGTTAACGTGCCCTAACCTCGCAAAGTACATGGGCCTCTACCATTTCGCCTCCATCGAAATGCGACCGCCGCGCCCAGGGTCAAACTCGCGACCTTCGGGTCAGCACCCGAGAACTGGCTGCTGACCCAAAGATACCCCGGGTGATACGAATATTTATCCAATCACATAGAGGGAAACCTCGGTGATACGAATCTCACGGGACCACCAGAAATATTCGTATCATCCGAAATCCGTATCACCAGAAAGCATGGACAAATGAAAGCTGGCGTACGTTTTCATTTATTGTTTTTCATGGCCGCAGCAACGTGAGGAAGAACTCTGAATGATTGTCAGTCAAGTTTTCAGTTGTCGGCAATCATACCAGCACCCGTTAATATACGCCCGTAAGCTCGTGTTGAATTAATGAACCATATGCATTGTGACCCGCGAGTCGGCACTCAAACTCTGAGTGCACTCAAACTTTGAGTACTCACTCAAACTCACTCACCACAATTTTTTCAGCCTTCGCACTCACTCACGTTCACACTCACGTCCACTCACACTCATGAGTACTCACTCACGTTCACACTCACCTCCACTCACACTCATGAGTACTCACTCACGTTCACACTCACGTCCACTCACACTCATGAGTACTCACTCACGTTCACACTCACGTCCACTCACACTCATGAGTACTCACTCACGTTCACACTCACCACGTTCAAATGAGTGTGAGTTGAGTGCACTCATGAGTGAGTGTGCCGAGCTCCCTAGGTCGGCACTTTAAGGGAGTACTCACTCAAACTCACTCACCGCAATTTTTTCAGCCTTCGCACTCACTCACGTTCACACTCACGTCCACTCACACTCATGAGTACTCACTCACGTTCACACTCACGACCACTCACACTAATGAGTTCTCACTCACGTTCATACTCACGTCCACTCACACGCATGAGTACTCACTCATATTCAACTCACCACGTTCAAATGAGTGTGAGTGAGTGTGAGTTGAGTGCACTCATGAGTGAGTGTGCCGAGCTATGCCCGGGGCGCGTATTTTGAAATGCTGGAGTAGCAGCGCACGCGAGAGAGAAAAGAAAGAGAGCGAGGAGGGAGCCAGCGCCTGCTCCGGAATTGCTCGCGCGCCATTGGTTCTTCTCGTGAGGTCACGTGGCTGGGAACGCCGGCGCGCTCACAAACGCACGCATGCACAGAGAGGAGTGTATATGGCTGTTCCATCGTGCGGAAGCACCCTCGTAACCCTCGCCCCCTATGCCTATGCGACTGGGGGTCTCTACGGCTGTTTCATCGTACCGAGGCACCCACGCCTCACCGCACACTTTCTCTACCTTCCCTTTCTAAATGCACAATATTATGGCCGCATTCAATGACAAACACAGCGTCGTGCCTTTCGATACGATGAGCGACCGTGCAGCATGTCTGTCCTGTAAGTATCAATAATCCGCATGTGTTTCACAACCCGCAGTAGCTCCACGTAAACATGAAATAGGTGGTCGAAGTCGAGGCTAATGCGACCGTTCTTCGATTGGGAGCACTTCTGTGGCTTCGCAATGATCGTCGATATCATCAAATGTTTATAGACTTGCCTTTTCGCCACTTGTGAAGAAAACTGGCAACATGCAAACTTTCCGTTTTGGATTTCGGGTTTCCCTGTCGACGATCCACGTCGTACTTGTTGCCTGGCTGTGGCTGGTGATCAGGGGCGTAGCCAGAAATTCTTTTCAGGGGGAGAGGAGGGCTTTCAACCATGCTTTGTGTGTGTTCGTACGTGTGCGTGTATATATACGCAAGCAAACCTGAAAAATTTCACGGGTGGGGGTTGAATGGGCTACAGGGGGGGGGGAGGTTGAAACCCCCCCCCTGCCCTACGCGCCGGCTGGCGATTCACTGGTGCGCGTCGCCGTCCGTGCACATGTCGACGCGGAGGCACTCCACGTTGACAATCGGAACCACTTAGCTCATTGAAACTATCACCACTTTATCGAAACCGCACGCGCCCTCGCTGCACGGTAGCGCAGTGGCGTGAGCGGCCGCCTGATCTAAAGGGTACCATCCATCCATCCAAGGCAGCGAAGGGGCGAGGGTGCTTCTGCACGACGGAACAGCCGAAAACACACCTCCGTTAGGGTGGCTAGAAGGGGGAGGTGTGAAAAGCGCCCGCGGAAACCGGTACCCAATGTGCACCGATGCCGCAAGGGGCGCTGTACGCAGGGGCGCATGGCGTTGAGCAGACGACGTATAGCGCAGCCTTGCTTGCGTCCGACGAACATGGCTCGCGGTATATTTTGCGTGCTACACTTTCCAACGTTAATCGTTTTTTC
>JALIZH010019250.1:0-26477 GCA_030522465.1 Rhipicephalus appendiculatus
TGTCATGTACGCCATGACTTACACGCCACGCTCATGGCGTGCTCGCAGCCGTTTCGTTTCCTGGATATATACCAAATTTGATATGGCGTGACATGACTGAATGACGAACACAAATAACAGATCCTTACATGCAAATTATGGCACGGATGTCATGTACGCCATGACTTACACGCCACGCTCATGGCGTGCTCGCAGCCGTTTCGTTTCCTGGATATATACCAAATTTGATATGGCGTGACATGACTGAATGACGAACACAAATAACAGATCCTTACATGCAAATTATGGCACGGATGTCTTGTACGCCATGACTTACACGCCACGCTCATGGCGTGCTCGCAGCCGTTTCGTTTCCTGGATATATACCAAATTTGAAATGGCGTGACATGACTGTATGACGAACACAAATAACAGATCCTTACATGCAAATTATGGCACGGATGTCATGTACGCCATGACTTACACGCCACGCTCATGGCGTGCTCGCAGCCGTTTCGTTTCCTGGATATATACCAAATTTGAAATGGCGTGACATGACTGTATGACGAAGACAAATAAGAGATCCTTACATGCAAATTATGGCACGGATGTCATGTACGCCATGACTTACACGCCACGCTCATGGCGTGCTCGCAGCCGTTTCGTTTCCTGGATATATACCAAATTTGAAATGGCGTGACATGACTGTATGACGAAGACAAATAAGAGATCCTTACATGCAAATTATGGCACGGATGTCATGTACGCCATGACTTACACGCCACGCTCATGGCGTGCTCGCATCCGTTTCGTTTCCTGGATATATACCAAATTTGAAATGGCGTGACATGACTGTATGACGAAGACAAATAAGAGATCCTTACATGCAAATTATGGCACGGATGTCATGTACGCCATGACTTACACGCCACGCTCATGGCGATGCTCGCAGCCGTTTCGTTTCCTGGATATATACCAAATTTGATATGGCGTGACATGACTGAATGACGAACACAAATAACAGATCCTTACATGCAAATTATGGCACGGATGTCATGTACGCCATGACTTACACGCCACGCTCATGGCGTGCTCGCAGCCGTTTCGTTTCCTGGATATATACCAAATTTGATATGGCGTGACATGACTGTATGACGAACACAAATAACAGATCCTTACATGCAAATTATGGCACGGATGTCATGTACGCCATGACTTACACGCCACGCTCATGGCGTGCTCGCAGCCGTTTCGTTTCCTGGATATATACCAAATTTGAAATGGCGTGACATGACTGTATGACGAAGACAAATAAGAGATCCTTACATGCAAATTATGGCACGGATGTCATGTACGCCATGACTTACACGCCACGCTCATGGCGTGCTCGCAGCCGTTTCGTTTCCTGGATATATACCAAATTTGAAATGGCGTGACATGACTGTATGACGAAGACAAATAAGAGATCCTTACATGCAAATTATGGCACGGATGTCATGTACGCCATGACTTACACGCCACGCTCATGGCGTGCTCGCATCCGTTTCGTTTCCTGGATATATACCAAATTTGAAATGGCGTGACATGACTGTATGACGAAGACAAATAAGAGATCCTTACATGCAAATTATGGCACGGATGTCATGTACGCCATGACTTACACGCCACGCTCATGGCGTGCTCGCAGCCGTTTCGTTTCCTGGATATATACCAAATTTGATATGGCGTGACATGACTGTATGACGAACACAAATAACAGATCCTTACATGCAAATTATGGCACGGATGTCATGTACGCCATGACTTACACGCCACGCTCATGGCGTGCTCGCAGCCGTTTCGTTTCCTGGATATATACCAAATTTGATATGGCGTGACATGACTGTATGACGAACACAAATAACAGATCCTTACATGCAAATTATGGCACGGATGTCATGTGCGGCATGACTTACATGCCACGCTCATGGCGTGCTCGCAGCCGTTTCGTTTCCTGGCTATATACCAAATGTGATATGACGTGACATGACTGAATGACGAACATAAAAAAATTACAGCATATCCGCGGAGTGAATGATGATGAGTGGGGCGAAGCGTGCGTCCGTCCGTCCGTCCATCCGTCTGTCTCTCTGTCTGTCTGTCTGTCTGTTCCTAAAACTGGCACCATCCTACTAAAACCACTAACGCCATCTAGTGATATTATTTCCAAGATGATGATGATGATGATGTATTGTGGCTATGCCCTTTGTAGCGGGTGGGCAACTCTCAGGTGCCTTAGAGAAGGAAAAAAAAATAAATAAAAAATAAAAAACCTTTGTCCCCCAGCCTAGGTAGATATACACACACGCTGAGGTGAATTAACCTGTTCGCGACAGCCGTACAATGTCTCCTCGTAGACCAGGTACATTGTCTGAACGGACATATACACACAACGCCATCTGTTGAGCAATTCATGAACTAGAGGTGGCTGGCTACATACATACTACTACGGTGGAGGAGGAGGGAACGACCCACACCCTAAGGAACTTAGCTCCTAAAAGCAGGTCCTTACATGCAAATTATGGAACGCATGTCATGTACGGCATGGCTTACATGCCCGCTCATGGTGCGTTTGCGGCCGTTTCATGCACTAGTTCTATATTAAGATTGGTATTACGCAATGTTACTGTGTTACAACGATAAACGACCACTATTACCGTAAAAATCGTGACATGTACGCCGTCAATGGCCGTCCAGAGGGCCCGTGAAAGAGCGGAGAGGCATGGCCTCCCGATTCCGACATGGGAGCAGCCAGCGGCGAGCCGAGGGCCCCAGCGGGTCGTTCCCGGCTAGTCCCTCAGGACATCAATAAAGTTCTTTGTCTGTCTGTCTGTCTGTCTGTCTGTCTGTCTGTCTGTCTGTCTGTCTGTCTGTCTGTCTGTCTGTCTGTCATAGAACTAGGCGGTCACGTACCAAGAGACAGGGATGTACAGACCCGCGGCTTTAGGAGCTTCGCCCCTAAAAAAAAACGCTACGCTTTTTACACGTGTTGGTACTGCAACGTTTTGCCTTTGGCGGTAATTATTCGAAAAGTGCGCGAAAAAAAATAACACCATCTCCCGCCAAAGGGGAGCATGAGGCGATGCGAAGCACACCGCGTTTGCATCGGTTCGACTAGCTGTTTCCGTTAATGTTGCGTATTGAGTGTTATAGTTTGTGTTGTGTTTATGCTCTTATGTTGTTGTTAACGTAGACCCGAACGCAGACCCTAACGTGGTAGCGCGTGCGTTGGTTCAGCATGCGTCTGCAGAATCTCGTTCCCCGACGTCATCACATGATTGCTGAGAGAGTGTAAGGGGCAGAGGCCACACCGCCTTACCCAGCCCCTTACCCAGCTAGCGCGTGAGCTCACAGCATAAGACGCTCACAGAGACTATGTACATTATATACACACAAGAGTTATTCTTTTGCAAAGTACAAGGGCGTCCCCTGATAAGCTCGGGATACGGAGGCTCGGGCACTCGATTCCCTTTAGAGATGACGCAAGGCCACTGAACCTAATTTCGCTAAACCACCGTTATCGCTCAACATAATTCGTTAGTTTCTGCGCTATTTATTATTCAAGACATTGAGCAACATTCATATATCCGTGCACTGACAGAACATTTTATCCTCCGCGTATAACCTGTAAGGAAATTTTCGAAGCGCGCATAAACCAATTAAAGAATTTAAGAGGAGAACGCGTTAGCGCAATCGAGCTTCGTTCACTTCACCTTCACAGTCGCTAGCCTGGCCTAATTTCTCGGCGGACACATCCACCCTGCCGCAAGGAAAGGTACGTCTGTGCTCGTAACATATATATTGTTTCAAACTGTCCTACAGTGCCTTTTGTAAGTACAGCATGCAAAATGCTCGCTAGGACATAATTCTTTTTTCTTCGATCCGGAAGGTTACAAGCGCAAATGCGTAGCTGCACTCTTTGTTGATGGTGTTGCTGATAATAAGAAAAAGAAAGAGAGAAAACTTTATTTAAAAAGTCAGTCAGTAACGTCAGGCATGGCCCGTCGCCTCCAGCCGTCTGCCGGTTTGATTACTTATTCCTGTGCACTTGGGAATCGGTCGGTTGTCACAGCAGCCACTCACTGTGCAATTCAAATGTACGACGCTGGTGCGATTCTACACTTCTGCCACGCAATATTACATGTGTGAAGGGGGATCCTCGAACTACAAGACATTATTATAGTGCTTTTTTATCGAAACAGTGTAGAACACCTGTTTTCCGTGCGAAGTCTTGGATTAGATTTCCTCTCGAGCCGAATATTCGTATTGTCTATTTATTTGCATCTATCTCAAATTCTGGCCCCCGGAAAACGTTTATTTTCGCTAAGAATACTTAGCCAACAATGAAATCACGCGCTGTTCGAAAACGTGCGCTTGGTGTAATATCAATAGTAACATGCCTCGTTTACGTTAGTGACGCCCTTTATAAGACAACTACTCACTGTTTGTCGTTTATATAATAATAATAATAATAATAATAATAATAATAATAATAATAATAATAATAATAATAATAATAATAATAATAATAATAATAATAATAATAGAGTGAAGAACAACGAACGTTATAGTGGGTCATCATCTCCTCCGACATCGCAGGTCTGTCTGTATACCGCGCATTGCTCGATGGCGCTTCTCGTTCGCCCGCAAGATCCGTTGATTTGAGTCGTTGGTCAAGCTACCAGCCGATCCCTACGGCAGAGTTCAATAAACTTTTTTTTATATATATCTGACAAAATATGGGAAGGAAGGCTACGTTGGAGCAGGCTATCCCAACATCATGACAGTAATGTACAAGATAAACATAAAAATACGAAAAATTAAGAATAAAAGAAGAAAAAAAATAATCAGAGTCACTTGGTACATATATACACTATAGGGCTTATAACGAATGAATGAGCACAGTATATATGGGCGCAGTCCAGTTCATATATTGTGATCACATCGCGGATAGAGTCCGAAGAAATAGTGGCAAGGTGTAATAAGAACTAAAGACAGTTAATTAAATTTGTGTCCATTAAAAAATCACGGAGGGCGCTCACTGCGCGCCTTTGATTATCGGGATGTGGCCATGGTCCAAGTACTTTTCCAATCGTAAATGGTCGTCTGTCGAGGCGGTTCAATCGATCACTCAGTTGAGCGCGTTGTTCGTCAATTCGCGGACATTGAATAATGATATGCTCCTCTGACGCATCGACATGATCACAGTGGTCGCAGTGCGGGGACGTTCTTGTTTTTATGCGGCATAAGAAGTGAGGTGTGTATGCAACACCTAATCGTAGACGGTGTAGTAGTGTGTCAAATGGTCCATCAATCTTTTGATTAGGTGTAAATCGGAGAGACGGATCTATTTGATATAAGAGTGAAGACTTTGTATTTTCGTCAAATCAAGCGTTTTTGCACAATTTGTGGCGCAGTTCGGAAAGAACCTTCTTGCTTTCTGAGAAATAAACGGGCACTGGTGTCAAGTGAACTTTTTGTGTGCTGCAGTGGCTAATTTGTCAGCATTTTCGTTTCCCATCACTCCTACGTGACTTGGAAGCCACTGAAAACATATCTCATGGCCGTCCAGATAACCGATGGTAATTGTTTTTAAGATTTCATATATTATGCTATCATCTATATGAAAATAAAAATCCTTAATCATTTGTAGCGCTCCTTTGGAGTCAGAATATATTACCCAGTTTTGCCTTTGCTGGCTTTCAACAATGAATTTTGAAGCTTGTAGTATTGCAACAAGCTCCGCTGCTGTAGACGATGTCTTTCGAGAAAGCCGGAAATCTCTTTCTATTTTATATACGGGTATATGAAAAGCCGCAGACGAGCTTTCATCCATTGTAGATCCATCCGTGAAAACAAATGTGAAACAATAAACTCTTCAACAACAACAACAACAGTAACACAATACTCATATGAGAATAATATATTTGTTGTTATTATTATTATTATTATTAATGTTATTATTATTATTATTATTATTATTATTATTATTATTATTATTATTATTATTATTATTATTATTATTATTATTATTATTATTATTATTGTTATGTGAGGCACAAATTTTCTTTGAAAAAATTGAGTAGTTGTCTTATCAGAGGCGTCCCTAATGTGAACGAGGCATGCTATAGTATACTGATATTACACCAACCCCGCGTTTTTGGAGCAGCGCGTGATTTCATTGGTGGCTAAGTATTCCACAAAAAAGTTATCTGTAGCGAAAAATCCGGTGCCGACGCTGGTGTCGGCGTCTTCGTTGTGAGTGAAAAAAAAGCATTGCCCGTGGGCGAAAGGTCGAGGTAGCTGAAAATAAATGAACAATATTAATAGCTCGCGCGTAAATTGAACCCAGTACTTCTGCACGGAAAACAGGTGTTCTACAACACAGCCACGCTGGTGCTTGAAACTGTTCGAAAAAAAAAGTAACTATGATAATGTCATGTAGTGTGAGAAGGCCCCTGAACGTGTGCTGTGTTGCGTCCCAGAAGCGTAGAATGGCACTAGCGTCAAACATTTAATTGCACCAATGAGTGGTTGATTTAAAAACTCGCCAATAAGCGCGTCAAGCAAGTAATAAATAGGTCCTACCGAGGGACCTTTTAAGAAACATCACCATGTAAAAATATTACCACGCTGTTCTTGAGCAATACGTGCAAAGAAACAATTACACTATAGTAGCAGCAAGGAAACCAGACGAGAGCTATCTTCAAACTCGCTTGTACGCGTTCTTCGTTCTAAATAAAACTGGCCGAAATAATCGGGTCTCTAACCAAGACCTGATGCCGTTGTGCAGACCGCATAGCCAGTGAAACAAAGAGGTGTGTTTTGCGGTTATGTGCGTACATCCAAATATCATCGGGGGTTTTACGTCACAAAACCACGATATGATTATGAAGGACGCCATCGTGGAGGGTGTTCTTTAACGTGCTCTGACATCGCACAGTATACGCGCTTCCTCCATTTCGCCTCCATCGAAATGTCACCTCTGCGGACGGGGTCGAACACGCGGCTTTCGGGTCAGAACCCGAGCACTGTAACCGCTACATCACCACAGCGGACGGTCGCATATGTGAATATAATTGGTTTCAGTACGCTTTCACGAACAGTCAGCAAAGAGGGGAAGACGAGCTGTATAGCATGTCATGTACAATGAAATACATTTCGGACGTCTTTTATTATGTGCTCTAGAAACGTTAAGAGCATTGTTTAAATTAAGGCGTCTTTCTTAAAATGCTTAAATTTGGAAAATAATTCAGCAATTTCGTCCCTGTAATGAATTTAGGCCTTTATTTCTGCTACGTTTTGAGCTCTTAAAAAATATTATCACTGGCAGCGAATACGGCACGGAACGTTGCCTTCACTCTATAGCGCGAAAAAAATTCACTTGTTAAGTGACGCCAACAAATATTAGCTACGTGAAGCCTGTCTCTACATATTCTCAAAGCGTCATCGCCATCTCATAGGCTGATATTATTTTCTCGAAATTAGCTTTCACAGATTACAAAAACGGCCGCGACAAAAGGACGTCCTAACTTTCTTCAAGAAACCAGTGGGGCCGACAACTATACAACCGCACGAAATATATTGAAAAGGACGAGAGGAAGGGCAGCACGCCCTTTCGAAATACGAGTTTGTCAAGCGCAGCCAAGTGACTTGTGCGCGCGGATTCACTAAAAAAAAAAAAATACTTGATTCACGATCGAGCAACCAACCGACCGCTCGTCGTACACGACTTGCGCTTATCAGTCAGCGATCACGGTTCGCTCTCGGTGGCGATAGTCGACATCGAGCTGCTTCGTTGTTGTTTTTTTTTATGTATGGCCACTTTGTCTGCCGCGCGCCATGCGTTATCGCGCCAGTTTTGAAAGTTGAAGCTCTGTACGCCACGTGGTGTGAAAAACGGTGAACTAAAAGCGATGTCCCGAAATGCTGGGTATGACGGCGCACGAAACGCATTCACAGGTACAGACGAGCGCGAACTAACAAGTGTCACAGTTGTTACTTCGCTGTGTTTGAAAAGCGTGTTCTTTTAGCAAACGGGGGGGACTGCCGCGAGCGAAGTGACCTTCGTGCGCTCGGTAACTACAACGCAATCGTTCCGGCGAAAGCCCAATTCTCCCCCATCGCGAGCTAAGCACGCGCTCGCAAGGGCGTCTACCTCCCCCCCCCCCCCCCCGGGGCAAAGTGCGCTAGGGAGATGAGCGCATGAGCGCGGGCATCGCCACAAGCGGGGCGCCGAGCTAGGGCCCCGCCGAGCGCTCCCTTTGCGCCATCTCACTGGTAATGCTGAAAACACGCTGAAAACTCGCTGTATATAAATAGCTCGACCTTTGAACGTTGAAGGACGTGCGCTTTCGTGGCTCAGCGGTTAGCGCTGCAGATCCGAGAGGTCCCTCGTTCGATGCCACGCATGGGAAACAATTTTCTGAATTATTTTTCTTTGTGGCTTTTATAAATATATAGATGCATATACATATAGGGACATGACGGCGACGGCGGCGCCGATGGCGAAAACCAGCCGAGAGTGTCCATATAATTGCTATCGCAATAATAAAAAGGATCATACTCCAATGCCCATTTACGCAGCTTTCTTCAGCATGAAAGAGTTTCGCTTGACAGCTCCTCTAAATTCATTACAAGACTTTAAATAAATGATGACATGTTTGTATACGACAGCATATATATATATATATATATATATATATATATATATATATATATATATATATATATATATATATATATATATATATATATATATTAGTTAATGTGTTCTCATAAAATTGGTGGGCTCATACGGTCACAGCTGTCCATTCTGAACAAGTGATATGTGCTTACCATGATAAATGATATATGACTAAGATAAAGGCTGCAATGACATCTTAAGATATTGAAAAATACTTCTGGTGTATGAACACGCCTGGTGCAGCACTAATTCAGACCTTTCGCATTCTGAATCCTTCTTACTTCACTGCTTAAGACACAAAAACAACGTTGTGTGGATGTAAAGCACTATTTTTTGATTAGTTAGATTTAAATTGAACGGGTCATTCACTTCGGACGCACCCTTTGGGCAACAATTTTTTGTCTATGTGAACACACATAAGATAGCACTACGACGACACGCTATTGGTAATGTTAGTCCACCATACAATGCTAACACAAACAGCCACTGCATTGTCAATGCGTCCAAGTTTTCGGCCTTTTGGGTACCTCTTGGTTTCTAACTCCTGTATTGATGCTATATGTGGATAAGATAAGGGCTTTAATGACATATTAAGATTTTAAAGGAATTGCTGGAGTATGATGACACCTGACGCAGCACTAGTTCAGACATTTCGCGTTCTGAATGGGACAATTCAGATGTTGACGTTGGGTGGTATGGCCATGTTAGCCCATTATAAAACCTTTTTTCCATGTATCGTAGAACAGTTCCTTAAGCTGTCTTGACTAAAATCAACGAACTAAGCGAATGAAGGAATTTGGCCTTTCTAAAGCGCTGCGCTGGTCAATTGGCTACGGCGCGCGAGTGATGACCCGAAGCTGGCAGGATCGAATCCCGGTTGTGCACACAGCATTTCAATGGAGGCGCAATGCTTGAGGCCCGTCAAATTAGATTGAGGTACAAGTTTCTTGCTTAAATTTGGGTACACAGTTTGGGTTCACTGGCAATTATAATTTGTAATTAAATTTTACCATTATGTTCAAAATCATTATTATTCTTAAATTGTCAGTTTAAAGCGTGGAGGATTATCAAATACAAGCTCCAGAGAATTCAGGTGATTTGTTTTTTCTTTCACAGGAAGAAACATTGAAAAAAGCAACATAATCTGCAGGATGTCTCATGTAAATCAGTAAATGTCTACATTTATTTTTAAGGCGAAAGCCTTATATGCCTCATCAAAGGCGAAATGAGACCGTTGACGTGCTGCGTCGGCGGCGTCTCGCGTATAGCGGCGTCGGGGACGAGGATCCCAAAAATTGCCATTACGAGGTGACGTCACCCCATGACGTCATGATGAAGTCAGAGATCAACGAAATTTGTGGCATCATGATGACGTCACAGTGACGTCACTTGACGTAACGTTGCATGATGACGTAACCTTATCACATCCCAGCTTGCTCGAAGGTATTTTGATCACGGTGGCAATGCAAATCCAGGTGAGGTACCTCCGATTTTGGCAGCAGTGCAAAACCTGGTTAGGTGCAGAAAGCTTTCGAAGTATGGCGGGGCCACATCAATACAACAGCTTAGAGGGAAAAGATGTTGGCTTTGGCCTTCAGTCGTCTTAAGTGAATGCATAAGGGACCCTGTCAGTTTTTTTATAAGTCCAGACTCCACAGAGCCCCGGTTAATATGCAGGAGGGATCATTAGTATACAAGTAATGAGCTTATCTGACTGTCACACGAACAACCGATGCCGTAGTTGTATCAGTAAGAAGATGGCCTTCAAGGACAACAATCTTCATTAAAAAATTAAGCATTGTATTATTGACAAGTAAGGGTTACAAAAACGCATGTACTTTGACATGCCCAAGCGTACATATATTATTTGAAGCGTGAATCGGACCACATGAGAGCTTCCTATGGACGACACAGTTTCTTCACACGTATTACATCAGCGCCTACTTATTAGGGGATGCCCGCTAAGCTTAGTCGTCCGCTGTCACAAACAGAGGTTCAGACTGAAAGTTCTTTTAGTTCAGATAAAGATTTGTGCGCAAAGCACAGTCATGCCGCAAAATATGGAGTCCACATTAATTCGCAATGTCATTGCCATCACACATGCACGAAATTGCGATGACCGTCGACTTGTCCGATTATTCGCCGACAGAAACGCGCACACTTTGCTTATTATTTTTCACGAAAGCTTCAAGAGTAGCAAGAATTCTCAAAACGCGCGCAGGAAATCTGGGGCGCTATTTTGTAAGCGTTCTAGCATAGAACGGGGAGGAGGATCGAACAAATGGAGGAGGGAAGCAAACAGCCAATAGGCGAGCCGGGGAGTTCAGGAATGTATGCAGTGCATAAAGAAATGTATAATTATTATAACTGAACATCAATATTCGGAGGCATTGTTTTTTGCAGCTTGAAGTTGAAGAGCTCGGTGACTTTGACAATTAACTTCTGCGGGTGACGTAGCGCCAGGGGGGTGTCGCAGTGGCGCTGGCCCCCACGCTGTTTAAACCAATGCTTCTATTATTAGCAGTATTAGTGTACTTGTGAAATTCAAACAATTCGAACCGTTACCCAGTTGTCGAAATAGGGAAGCAATCGAGAAGAGGTCCGCGCTTTCCCGACAACCAAAGGGCGTTTCTGCTCTCATTTATGGAGCGGCATCCCCAGTTAGCCTTACGCGCTAGCGAGCTCACCCACGAGTACACAGCAGCGGACAGGCGTCAGCTGTGAGGCGGTAGAGAGATGCGCGAGAAACCCACTCCTCCGGCCCCACCGCTTACGTTTCGATCCAATCCGAGTCGTCCCCGGAGACTGTTTTGTAGCCCACTATCGATAGAACGACGCCCGAGCCCGTCATAACAACCTCCTCTCCGTTCTATGCACATTTTGTGGCTATTCTCACGTCCCTAACCGTCGGAATAGCCTCATAGCCTCGACCAATCGCGCATGTCCTTTTCTCCTCCAATTGTTCGATCCTCCTCCCCGTTCTATGCTAGAACGCTTACAAAATAGCGCCCCTGTACGAATGTTTGTCTCCCACACAGCCAGTGAAGCCTTGAGCAGCTAGCGCCATCCATCCTCGAGTACTAGAGACGATCATGGCAGTCGCTCAACGTTTCTCCGCAGTGTGCCGCCGCTGTTCATAGAGCCGCCTATTCAGTTGGCGTGTTCAAGACATAATCATTGAAGAGGTCGGAGAAATAGTTACAGCCATACGCTCTGACACAAATATTGAATTTTTCTCCTGCTGTAGCAATATTTGCCACCTGGCTTAGCTGCACATTCTCCTTGAAAACTCTGCTCTTCCACCTTCGTCCGCCGCGGCGGTGTAGCGGTTATAGTGCTCGGCTGCTCAACCGAAGGTCGCAGGTTCGATAACGGCTGCATTGCGATGACGGCGAAATGCTAGAGGCCCGTGCGCTGTGCGACGTGATTGCACTTTAAAGAACACCAGATGGTCTAAATTGCAGGAGCCCTGCACTACGGCGTCTCTCTTAATCATATCGTGGTTTTGCGACGTATTCGCCTCGAGATCTTGGAGTGGCGCCCTCTCGCGTGTGACGTCAAGGAGAGGACTCGGATGCAGCTCTTCGCGCGCGCGCTCGCTACGTGAAGGCTGCTCGAGGCTGCTCGCTACGTGATCGTGCTCGAGTTATTGAAATATTGGTGGGCGAGTTGATAAAGCAATTTGTACTGAATGTTCAAGCAAAATGTCCATCGAAATCGAGCGTTGTTGCCGTCAGGAGCACGTTCTTTGTCGATTGCTCCTGGTGTCGTCTGCTAGCCATCCATGTGTACATCTGCTTCTATGGTGAATTTTTCTTTTCGCGACTGTTCTATGGCCGTGGCGCACTCAAAATGACTTTCCTGCCCATTTTTGATAACTGACTTCAGCGTTCGGGCTTCAGCTTCCATTTCTGCGTTAAAGCGCAATAAATGTATACCGCGTGCTGCGCGTGTTCGGTTGCCAAGCCTGCTCCTTCGATTTAATTCATTTGTTTGGAGCATGGCAAACGACGTGTGATGTCATTCAAATAAATTAAATGGCGTTACCGGCAACAACGTTTGATTAAATACACATTTTTAGCCGCTGCTGCGTAAGCGCGTCGTAAGTACTTTAAGTTGAAACACGAAATAAACAGGGTGAGTCTAAAGGGGATGCACGACGGGGATATGAAATATCGATAGGTTGTCCGGAGTGATTTTCTTTTGTTTTTGTTCTATTTTTTTGCAACATATTTTAACCCTTACGTTAATAAATCGACGTTTGTTCACTTGTTCACGGTGGTCTGAAAATATGCTGAACAGAATTAGTGTAATTATACTAACGTTAATAAATATGAAGCTTTCGCATCGAAAGATGTATTTGCAATTAAATACTGTAAATCAGTCTCAACATTCGACTCCTGATGTGGCTTGGTGCGATCACTGTACTAAAGAGACTGTTCCTTATGCATTTGCCTAAGTTGACTCGAAGGCGAAAGCCATCTTTTTCTTGAGTCAATGTATTGTTCCTTCGCCGCCCCCCCTCCGAATGCTTTCTGGACGTAACGTGGTTTTACACTGAAGCTTTCTACACATCACCTGGTTTTGCATCGCCTCCGAGATCGGCCCACCAATCACGGAGGCAATGCAAAGCGACGATGTCATGTGATGACGTAATCATGTGACATGACGTTATGACGTCACATATTTTGTCGGTCTGGGATGTCATGATGACGTGATCATGTGATGAATTTTCGCATCACTCGTGTGGACGCTGGCGACGCGGGACGCCGACGGTCAATTTTCGCAATTTATGTGGAATCTAAGGCTCCCACCTTAAAATATTCAATCTTGTAACAGCACGGTAAAGAATCACAATAATCAGCCACAGGGGCCAAAATAATGGTGGGAAAGAGCTCTCTTTCTCCTCTTCCTGGACACATTCACCGATTTTCTCTAATGTTTACGAAGCTGTACTATCGGTGTCAAGTGAAACGCGAACACTGCAGCGGATCGCGTTGCCCAAGCATTAGAAATATAGTGCGCGCCATCCTGTCATTACCATTGGCAGGCTCGCACAGTCGAGTAGGCAGCACTGCGCGATCGAAAACATGAATGCGGCTCATGAACGTATCTATCTCTAATCATAAGAGTCGAACTGTACCACGCGCACCACTGCTGGCGTTTCGTTCAGAGCGATCTTATTTGCATCCAGCTCCCCCAATCTGTGCTAGTGGCCCGCAATAACCCGCTGGTCGATGAATTTATCGATTTCATTTTGTCGGCTGTCGTGTCTGCACAAGTCCACATGACTACAATTGGGAGTGGAGCGTGAATTTTCATTCACCTCAAGTCTGTTTACACAAAGCTGATTTTTGCGAATAAGCCGCAAAATTGATCGCGCTGCGATTTCACAGCAGCGGAGACTCTCTTTAACTCACTTGGCGGGGGCGTTCGCGCTTTCACGTAAGCTATTTCAACGCCATCCAGCCCAGTGAGCGACGCTACGAACTCGGTGGCATGAACCTGACCGCGATGGCTGTCGGTATACAGAAGATATGTTAAATGTTAACGTTTCGTAAACTCATGTAATGCTAGCAGTCATGTCAAGAAATATCATAAGAAGAAAATGCAGCTAGTAGTCGAGGAACGCCGTGCGACGCGAGTGAACTATAACGAAAATGCTGCTGTTTTAGCCAGAGTGTAGCAGACGACAAAAGCCGAATCCCCGCCCTTGCGTCACCGGAGCGCCGTTCGCAGCGCCGCCATCGGTCGCACACGAGGCGAATAACCCTAGCTATTGTTAGGTGCGAACCACCTGAGGGTCATGGCTTGTCGGCGTCTGCTGTCGTCACGGTGTGTCATGTAGTCACGGTTCATTATAAAAATGGGTATGCGCCACCTGAGGGGCATGGCTAAATTGGTTAAATCCCACTACTCGCCACCGGTCCACTCAAAATGAAGACGGCAACAGTTAAATAACCGACGACGTTAGTGTAGCAGAAACACCCTTCCCTAAATGCTTCGCTCCTCTCGAGTTTTTGTCTTTCGTCCTTCTTGTCAAGAATTCTTTGTCACGCTGAAAGTGCGCACCTCGTTCCTGACGTGGAAGTGCGTGGACCGTGATGATGACGCCGCGAAACCAGGCAAGATAGATATCTATTGTAGTTGCTTAGCAGAAAAAGGTAGCGCAGATTGCACTAGGTCGTGCAAGGCTGCGTCACAGCAGAGATTCTGGGCACCTAATTGGCCCTTGCTTGGCTAGCTTTATCCTCTCACCTGTCTCTTTCACACCGATTGCTATACTGTACTATACATGGTTATGCTTGCTCTCTGCAATAGTAATTTGCTGCGAAAATTCGGCAAGTCCTCGTACTCACCACACTGGTCCTTTAAAAATTAAGGGAACACACGGGTGGCCAAAATCCACAAGGGACCTTACGTTTCAGCCTTTCTTGTTAACCTTCTGTGCCGAGTGGGCGGTGATTGAGCGTGTGCCGGTACGTGATGTTGATAATTTTCCATCTGCTACACACGGCGAACCTCGACCATAACAGCGCTGCTGTGAACCTTTCGGAATACTTTATTTTTTTCTTCGAGTATAGTTCAAATCAGGAGCGCCGCGGGGTTTTATATCAGGGGGGAGGGCCACCCCCGACAAGCGAGTTCCTTAGAGGGGTGGAGAGGGGTTCGCTATTGAGACGCAAAAGGGAGAAGGTGAAAATATTGGAGGTGCTGCAGCCCTCTCAAACTACCGTCTGACGCTGCCCGTAATTCAAACACACGCCTTTATCTTTGTCTACTGAAGGCCTCATCTTAGTGAATACAAAGTAATAACAAAAGCACAGCATGGGTTTCGACGTGGATATTCAACCACTACACAGTTAGTTGAAACCATCCACGATTTTGCTGCCGCACTAAAGGAAGGTGAACAGCTAGATGTCATTTTTATGGACTTTCAAAAGGCGTTTGATAAAGTTTTGCATAAAAAATTACATCCTAAATTCTAATGTATCTTGAAAAATTCGAAACTGATAGTATGGATACCAGCGTGCCTTCAAAACAGACAACATTTTGTTTCACTTAATGACAGCTGTTCTAGTAAACTTCCTGTGGATTCAAGCGTACCTCAGGGCTCGGTCCTCGGACGTCTTTTATTTCTTTTATATATAAATTATATAATCACTGGCCTTTCTGTAAATGTGAAGCTTTATGCTGATTATTGTGTGTTATACACGAAAGTATCATCTGCTGGGGATCAGATAAGAATCAATAGTAAATTTAAAAAGGTCGTTACTTGTTGCCAGTAATGGCAAATGGCAATTAATTACAACAAAACAGTCTCTATGCAAATAACACTAAAGAAAAATCCTTTTCGTTATCAGTACGGCACTAATAGCGTCGATCTAACAGAAGTTGCAGGATACAAATACCTTGGATTATGCATAACCAATGATCTAAACTGGAACAAACACGTTGGCATAACTACAGGCAACTGTCTGCGTAAACTCTTTTTTCTAAAAAGATCCTTGAAGTATTCTACCCCGTCTGTACGCATGCTAGCATATAAAACACTCATTCGTCTAATGTTGGAATATGCTGTGATAATATGGGATCCATTCACTAAACGTAATATTAATCAACTAGAAAAAGTGCACAAGAAAGGCTTACGTTTTATTTATAACTCCTACGGTAGAACATCAGTATACAAGCCATTGATAAAATGTGGCCTAAAATTCGTTGTGGACAGAAACCGCATTTGCCGCCTAAAGTTTTTCTTTTAATTAATAAATTGCCATTTAAATGTTAACACTACAGGCACCCTTCAGTACTCTTCCGGTTACGCCACTCGCAAGCGACACAGTAAAATGATAACTCCTTTAACTTCACGGATTAGCTGCTACAAATATTCATTCTTCCCTATAACTAATAATGACTGGAATAACCTTGCAAATGATGTCGTATTACAAAACACACTGTCATTGTTTGAAAGCAGTCTCACCTAAACCATCACTTGTTATTGTATTGTATTATTCCCTTTATTGTAATTATTGTGTTATTATGTGACATGTATAATGCGTATTATGTATTACGTTACTCTGTATTATGTGATTCTACGAATTTATTGGAATAAGCGTTTTTGAACCTCAGTCCTGTATATTCACATCGTACTTATTCATTGTACTTTGATTAATTGTTTGAATGCATGTACATATTCTCGAACATTTTTCCCACCCTGCCATGATCTTTCAACTGAAAGATCGCAGTATTTAGAAATAAATAAATCTTTTAGACACCTAGTTGATTGGTTTAATGGCCACAAAGCTTTGTCTATATGACACACTATTTGACGTTACATGACACACTATGTGTCGGCACACTCAATCATGAGTCGAAGAACTCTGGGTCACTCTGGCAGAGACATAGCCATGAGCATTAGTCCGAGTCAGCCCAGCTCAGTATAATTTCGTTCAGTCTTAGCCCGAGTCAGCCTGGCCTAATATGATTTATGTATGTACAGGCGTGAGCAAAAAGTGTGCAGACCACGGGATCGCGTGGCCGAATGCATCGACGCGACATCTAGCGACGTGACGCCTGATGCGGTGCTCATGCGCGTCCCGTCGTATCGGCTTGCCTCTCATGCCGCTCTGTATGACGCGGTTACAGCGCTCGTAGCCAAAACGACAACCGTGTGTCGCTTTCTTTGCTCCATATAATCTGTGCCGTTCTTTTAGGTAGCGGCTGCGACGTGGCCGGTTAAAGCGCCCGGCTCGCGTTGTTTTCTGCACCGGTTGATTAGCCGAAGTAAGCATAGCTAGCATCGCATAACCTGATGAAGCCAAGCTCACAAAATAGAGTACCTCGGGTGGGCTTCGATGTCACACACATTAATCACTAATAAATATAATTTATGTTAACGCTAATTACATTTAATTTAGCTTAATGAGACTCGACTCGTTCAGGGGTAATTAGTATATTCCTGAGCTTGGATTCTGTGAGCTCATGAGAATTCGATTTCAATTACTTTAATTAGTTTTAATGAGTTATTGCTTAATGAGACCAAATTATCATCCGATTAGTTTGATGATACCACGATCAACCACGCTTAATCAGATTTATCTATACTTAACCTGGCGCTGCGTAATTAGCTTAATCATGCAAAATTAGCGTAATTATGTCATGTGAAACTTCAGTATCTAGGGTCTGTTTCGTTAGATCTCAGGTTAATTAATCAGGTACAATTAGTATTCGACTTAACTAACACTGATTAGATATAAATGAGCTAATTATCTTCGAGCCGATAAGGAGTAATTAGTATCTTCTTGTGCTTGGCTTCTCTGGGCTCATGGGGAAGTCAACTTGGATTAATTGGCCACGGTTAGGTTTTCGTTATTTAGGCTATTTCGCTCGGCTAAATTAAGAGATAGCATGATCAACTATGCTTAATTAGATTTGGCTACACTTGCCTAGACTCATCTGGGCTCCCCTAAGCTTAACTTCGCTTAACATGAAAACAGCAAGCTGGACTGGGCTTAATTAAACCTACTTACGCCCGACTTTATTAGGTGATACCGGGCTCAACTATGTTTGATTAGTTTCGGCTACACTTTGACTTAAGTAGGCTTATAAGTTTAACTTTGCTTAAAGCGACAAAGGCAAGCTGGGGTGAGAAAACTTAATTTTGTGTGCTTGGCTTCATCAGGTTAGGCGATGCTAGCTATGTTCGGCTAATCAACTGGTGTAGAAAACGACGCGAGCCCGGCGCTTGAACCGGCCCTATCGCAGCCGCTACGTAAAGGCGGATTCACACCGGCGACTAGCACCGGTCGCGCGACCATTTGCGACTGGCGACCAAAAAAGCGACTGAAAGCGACCGATGTTCACACCGGCAGAGGCTGCATGCGAGCGACCGGAAGTCGCAAACCCAGAAAGTCACGTCCGGATATCGTTATCAGTGAGCCAAGGGAGCGCAATAAAAAAAGAAAAGAAAAAGCGACGAGCCCGGTTGCACACAAATGCTGACGTCAATTCTGGGCTTCATTGATTGGTTCCAACCGTCCTGCGACCGCAGTCGCGCGACTGAAAAGTCGCTCAGCCAGCGACTGAGCAAAAGCAGTCGCTTTGCGACAGAAGCGACTGTTTGCGACTGTTTGCGACCAGTCGCAAAGCGACTAACTTGGTCGCGCGACCGGTGCTAGTCGCCGGTGTGAAGCAGCCTTAAAGGAACGGCACAGATTCTGTGGAGCAAAGAAAGCGACACACAGTTGTCGTTTTGGCTACGAGTGCCGTAACCGCGTCAGACAGATTGGCATGAGAGGCCAACTGATACGACGGGACACGCATGCGCACCGCAGCAGGCGTCACGTCGCTAGATGGCGCGTCGATGCATTCGGCCACGCGATCCCGTGGTCTGCACACTTTTGCTCAGGGCCGTAACTAAGGGGGGGGGGGGGTTTGAGGGGGTTCTGACACCCCCCCGAAATTTTTTCATGCTTTAACTTTTCGGGTGATACTAAAGTATTTACACGCCTTCACATCGACCACCAGTTGCCGAAGTTAGCCGTTCTACACATAAACACCCCCCCGAAATAAATTCCTGGGTACAGCCCTGCTTTTGCTCACGCCTGTACGTCTGAATGCGAGGCAGCGCGGCTGAGCAATATTTTCGCCGAATTTGTGCCCGATTAAGCTTGCATGAGTAAACTTTTGCTGATTTAGAGTCGAGGTGAGCCACACAGACAATATAATTTTTATGAATCCTGGTCCGAGTGAGCCCTACGCAAAATACATAGTTCTTTAGTCCTGCTTCATTTGCCGAGCTGACCGAAGGAAAACCGCTATAAAGTTGAGGCGACGGCCGAAATGTGATATGCTCATCGCACGAGTGTGTCGAAAGACCCGAAGGCGGGAGTGCGCGGCATTCGTTCACGTTGACGTTCGACTCCGCGAGTTCCACATGCAACCTTCACCTTCGCTCTACAAGTGCGAGGTGCGCAACTTTTTGCTAGCGTGCGTATTGCTGCAACGATGACAGCGCAAGTTGACTACGCCACGACTAGACAGTTACGGCACTTACGGCGCCGGACCTCGAGTGCCGTTAGTCTCTGCTTCTCTGTCGATTCGCAGCATGCTATAGGAAGTTTTGACTGAAAAAATTAGAAAGGCCCCCTGAACGCTGCGAAACATCCGGGCATATTCTGAGCGAGCTCTGCCTTTCACGCTTGCTGTCGAGGTCGTTCAGTGCTAGTCTACGGCGCGATGTTTGTGACGTTGCAAGAAGCCAGCGAGATCGATGCCTGCGATAACACCGTCAAAGTTTCTCGATTGGGGTGGATTTACGCAGTTCGCTCAGTTTGTGTGCGTGCTCGAAATCCGCTTGACCACAGCCATGCACCAGGTCGTCGCTGATTGCTTCCGTGAGGGCGCAACGCAACATCGCATTTCTCGCTTCTGGCGACTATCACCATATGGTTTCCACGTGCTACTCCTCAGCGCGCACTGACAATTTGTGTGAGTGGAATTCATGTTGTTTCTTCGGTGCGCGCCCAGGATCCAGGGTCACCTTCTAGAACCCAGAGGTGAGCGTAAGCTTAACTTTTACTAGCACTCTCGTGAATGTTAGTTCGATTGAAAGTTTTCAAACGAACACTTTCGTGTCTTGAGGTGGGGATCTAGGTTGTGTTTTTGGTCTTTTTGTTCGACGCCAGAATCATTGTACATGTTGTAATGAACAATACGAGGTCACGACGAAGCAGCCAAGCAAGCAAGCCAAGCATTAGTTGTAGCCACGCGAAAGGAGCTTGTGCTTGCCTGATTTTGGCTTCTTGACACCCGCCGTTTCGTGAACTTCGCCCTTGATCTCCCTCATCGTCGTGTTACGTTCATACGTTAACAAATTCACGTACCATTTAGTGGAAGTGTATTTATTATGATCTAGAGCAGAATATACTACTGAGAAAATAATTTCTCCAAGATAGCCACCATATGATCATAAAGTACAGCCCATTCCGCGTCTCGCGAGAGTGTGTGAGCAGGCGACTTTGCTCCGGTGGGCGGCACATGTAGGTTGTGGCGATGCGTGCCCAGGAGCATGCACTGTCTAATAGACATGCAGATCTGCGGCACATCGCAGATCTGCATGTCTGCTGATCTGCATGTTGATGAACGCCTTTGTTTTGTTGACAGTGCGCATTACCCGAGGTTGTCACTTTTTCGTATGCCCACGTATCTTGGAACAGCCACAAAGGGCGCATCACTTTTTTTTATTGAAATGATGAATAGGAGGGGTTGGTACCATCATGGTGGTACCGGCTACGCCATCTCGCTACGAAGACGAAATATGCAATAAAAAAGATAGTAATAAGGGCTCCAAATGCAATACCGTAGAACACATGATGTGCAAATACAGCGCAATCAAACACCACATGAAAGTTTCTTCTGAATGTGCCGGGTGCGCGTTATCAGCCCAAACACATCATTATTTGGCATTGACGTGTCCCAAACGCTATGAGGTCGAGTGCGAATTTTGTTAAACAAAGGCGCCATTGAACGTTTCCACTCGTTTATTTCAGCCTCAGGTGCGTTCTGTCGCTGTAAAATGTTTTGCTTAACACCTAGTTTCCTTGGTGCGGTCGCTTTCATAAAGTGAAATAAAAAAAAAGCACTCTCAGAAGTGACTACTAGTAGGGCGGTTACCTAGCTGGAACGTAATCTGAATCTAGCGATATGTCGTTGGAGGTGATAACGTTTCGCTTCATTGTGGTTGCCCGAAGGAAGCACCACTTCACAATGGAAGCATGGTTAGACATTTCTAGAACCAACGCTCAATTCTCATTGGTTTTTATTGTGTATGTACCATACTCGATGGATTTAACAGCCCCCTTTGAAACGTTCATGCCTCCTGGCTGGTGTGTACTGAATCTGTGAATTAGGTATGACTCTGTTTATTTTCTCTCTCTTGGGGACCGGAAGTTTGACTTAAGGGTGTAAAGTTTGAGGTCATAGAAGTTGTGACCAGCTACATTAAAATGCTGTGCAACTGCTTTCGGCAATTTCTTCGACGGGTCCGTTCGATGCCCATTTAATGTAACGTTAAATGGCTGTGCCGTTTCGCCAATGTACTTACCGTTTGTGACAATATGAACATCGATCATGTAGACAGTGTTTGAACTAGTGCACGTGAAGCTAGATTTTATTTGATGGACGTGATCACTTCCGGTGCTTTTAACTATAACATCATCTTGAAGGTCTTTGCAAGTCTTACATCTTGGATGAGAATAAGGTATTATGTGGGCGGTGGAATGAGGGTTTACTTTTGCATGCTCTAACACGACCTGAAAGGGACACTATAGAGAAAAACCATTTTGTCGCGTATAAGTAAAGTACAATTTCACAGTCCTGAAAACACCACTCTTTCCGCGAGACGACGCTTGGTAAGCGACAAAACGCGCGAAAAGAAAAATGCGGGTGGAGACGCCATCTTGAGATTCCCGCACCAAACACCGTGACGTCATAGATTTTGATAGCGTCTACTGGTTCCTGTGTAGTTTCTAATCGGTGAAAATTACGTACATGGTCATCGATGGGTGCCATAGACCTATCGTACGAAGTTTCAGAAACTTTCATCGAGCCCATGGCGCGAAAATACGAAAAACACATTTTGAAATTCGTGCTGTAACGCGCGAGATTTTGGTGAGAAATTTAAAAATGAAACTTCGACCTTGATTTTCTCCGCTAATAGTGAACTTATGATAGTGAAACTTGTGACATTAGAGTTCTCAGAGTACAGCTTATCAATCTAAACCAAGTCATCGTTTCACATTAGTGTCCCTTTAAAGGGCCCCTCACCACCCCGCGTTCTAAGACGAGGGAGTGGTTTCCTCCTCGCCTTCGCTACCCTTCGCACAGGCGATGTATCCTCCTCGCCACTTATTTCTTAAAAGCACGTGAACAATGTCAGCACTAAGCGCTCGAGCCTATCAGGATTTCGCGCTTCTCGGCTACACGCGGTTATCGCCGCTTGCGCATTCGTAAACACACAAAACGAAGTGAAATCAGTTGATCGCACACGATAGTCGTGCGACACAAGGAAGAACGGATTGGCGGCTTCATGGCGCTGCAGTGCAGGAGACAATTCATATCTGATATTTCGCGTATATAGACCAATCGAGAGCGTGTTTATCGTATTATTGTTTTCTTTTTTCTCTTTCTCTCTCTTTTCCTTTCTTAATTTTTTTTCTTTTTCTTCTTCTCCTTTTTATAACATCTCTTTTCTGCCATCTTTTATTCCCCTTACCACCTTCCCCAGCACAGGGTAGCCAGCTGGTCTGAGAACTGGCTAACCTCCTTGTCCTTCCTTTTCTCCTCCTCCTCCTCCTCCTCCTCCTCCTCCTCCTCCTCCTCCTCCTCCTCCTCCTCCTCTTGTACACTCTAGACGTCGCGGGAATCACTCTTCTGCGTCACGAAGTGCGCAAGAAAGACTAGAAACGGCAGGAGAGAATATTGCGTTCGTTTTTTGTATTTTGAGAGTCTGGTAAGGGGCCCTTCAAAATTCCTATTCTGGCGATGCATGACCTCTGTTACTTTGGGAAACATTGTCCGAAGGCGCTGGTTGCTTGCTTACATTGAATAATACTTGCGAAGGATATTATTTATGTTTTGGAGCGCATTTGAGTATTTGGTTATAAATGCTAGCGGCTGGTTGGGCTGGGTCGGGGGGCTCTTTTCGCTAGTGTTGATTTCCTATCTAATTTGCATGCCTCATTGTAGATCGTGTTCAGAGCGTCGTGCGGGTAATCTGTTTGAACCAACTTTCCTTTTGAGTTTAAGTGGTGGACGTACGTTCACCCCTTAAAAAACCTAAAGGTTCCCCCGAAGCTTGCGTACAGAGATCACGCTACAGCAAAAACGAATGGTGAAGTCGTAGACAACAAAGTGGATCGCATAAGGAAAAATATCCTACCTGAACTAATAGCTAGTGGTCATCAGGATGTAACTACAATAAAGGGAGGTGCATGCCGAGCCAAAAGTGAGAAACTCGTGCGTGAACTATATGAGGGACCTACGTGAGTTCCTCGTCGAGGAAGCGAACAAGCACCATACCCGAAAGTTACCCTCGTAATTCGGACTCGGACGACTCTCGCATCAGGTCAGGCACCAATCCTTTTCCTCTGCCAACGATTCTTCGGCGCTCACTTACGAAGAAAACCAGGTGCTTGCGCACAGCTGGTGTGAGTACGGCCATAGGCTTGCGCACGAGGGGGTGAGGGAGGGGGCCGCCGCCTCCCTAATCATCTGAAGGGGGGCTCAATTCTGCCCCATGCCTTAGCTCAGTCGGACCTTTCACGTCAGTTTTAATGCGCAGGGTTATGGCTACGCATGCTTTCTGGTGATAGCGGTGACCGAAGATCCCTGAAGTTGGATTCAAAGAACTGTTTACTTCCCATTTACTCACGCAAAGCCACGGAGACCAATGGCAGTGGCAGACCTTTGTGAGAAGCACGTCATGGCTTCATTTTCGTGTTCACGTACACTTTGGAGCTTGTTTTCTTGAGGACTTGATGAATGGTAGGGGGGGGGGTGCAATGAGACTTGCCCCCCCCCCCCCCTTCACTTAATGGAGACCCTGCGCACGCCTATGAGTTCGACCACAATTTCCATGACGAATTATTCGTCGCGCGAGCAACGTGCTGAATGAATAAAGTACTAGCGCCTCTTCCGCAGAGCAGCTCAACTGACCACTTCGAGACCCTCACCATCACAAAGCCCAATGAGCGGCTCACCGAAGTTGAGTTGCTACCAGGTGATCAACCCAGGGCCATAGTTTTCACTTCCGGCGCTCCAAGCCCGTTTAGAACTTGTCCGATCCCGAAGAAGCGCTAAGCGTGATTGGTCAAGCGTGATTGGTCAAGCCTGTTTGTCCCTATAGCCATCGCTGAAGCCGAACTAGAGTTGGAACACAGCCTCCCAAGCGCCGGCGCCATGCTCGTTCGCCCAATGCGTTTACCCCGTGTTGAGTACGTGGCCACATCGTGCGGATTCCCAACGTGGCCCTGAAGGTCCGGATTCAGAGGTTTCAGATGGCAAGACTACGCATAGGAACACGAATTGGGCTCATGCATTTCGAGTATTTCCACCAGTTTGGGAAAGCCGAAGATGAGGTCACAATGTGTGCCAGGAACGCAGATCTGCGGAGCGACAGACCTAGCAACTTCGAGCCACTGACGAACGTACTTTGGCTTCAGCACATTGCAGACTGGCTGGCATCGCAGTACGCGGACGGTGCGCCCATGCTCTTACACAGAGAAGGCCAGAATGCCTTCTCAGTAAGACCGAGTCGGCTGCGCTGCCTACTCGGTCTTACTGAGTGGCGTTCTGGTCACATCCTGCTCAGCTGAGCACGTGAAAGTCCGAGTCGGCAGCCGACGTAGCCACCCGGCTTCCGGAAGAGCGTCACCTTATAGATATGGATGTTAAGTTGCTGGACTTGCTACTAATGAGATCAACTTAAGCATGCGCACTACTGAGTGAATCATTTGCTATACTTACTGGCAGCGGTTGTAGTTTGCATATTCAAGGCCATCTTGCATACAGAACAATTCTGTCGATGCTTTGGTCTCTATTTCATTGCAAGTTAACGCGTTTGCGTTTGATGAGCCCTGTTAGCAAGGCGACATTGAACTTATCCTGAGCTTACAGGACTACTTCACGATGTTCTTTATGTTGTGCATGTTTTATGTTCCTGAGAAAAAAAAAGAAGGTGGACGACCTCTTGTCTACGTGCTCTTTCGAAACGTCTTATGAAATTTGGAAACACCAACAGCTTCATATTTTCAATTGACTTTCTTGTGAAGCTGCAGAAAATTTCCAGCAAAAGCGGTAGTCTTTTGGCCCTGTCCACGCATGTGGTGCGCTTACGACCTGAAACTGTATAGCGCGTATGAATGAGTCAAGCGCGCCGCCTTCTATTATCAGAGGAATGTTAGCAGCGACATTTTTTTTTGCCTCTAACCACAAGACGCAATTTTCTTTCGAGCTTGCTGGTCATGATCGAAGACATGAGGTTTCTCATTTCATTTCTTTTTTCTTATTGTTGTTGTTATCGCCTATTTCGAGTATCTTTTTCTTCACTGTACGGGGCCCCTAATTTATTACCTGCCTATTTTCATGGCAATGTTCTGTAATCAATGCCCACTACGGCATCATTGCTTTGTCTGCGTTATGAATGTTTGGTTCTTTCGCTACAAATAAATAAATGTAGTGCGGGAAACACTCATAAGCAACACTCTTCTCAATGCACAGGGATCTACACATAGTCAAGCAATATTTACTATATTCTGTGGCACAGATAATATATAGCACATCGTATAAGGCGCACAAACCATGTTTCTTCTTCCGCATTTTATCATCACAATATCGCGGTTTTAGTCACTGAAACGTAGCCTGCGTCGGGAAGTCTGATCAGCTTCTGAGAGAGGCAGCGGCTATTTCCGATGTTAGCATTGCTTTATAATTAAACTAGTGCAGAAAATATAGCAATCTAAAGAGTTAGAGGACCCATAAGCTTCGCATTTAAGAGCGGAACGTGATAGCGTGTTGGAGCCTCGGTTGCGTCGCCTTCTCATTTGCTTCTCAGCACATCTCAACCGTGACTCGAAGAAAGGAACTTCTCAGTATGTGACATTCACCGTTGTGAACTCTCCTAGAGTGTCTACTGCAAGTGAAGTTGCGAAGTGCCCTAGCCACAGAGGGTGTAATGCTGAGCTATAACTAGTCTGAGCACTCTTTCTCTCCC
>JALIZH010019251.1:0-47122 GCA_030522465.1 Rhipicephalus appendiculatus
GGTAGCACAAGAAAGCAGGACACACATACACAAAACCTTCGAAAAAGACAGGCCGTCGAGCGCCTCCAACTTCCCCAAGTTTCAGTGCCCCTGCCCTTCGTTGACTTGACTAGGGAATTTCTGGACACACCTAGGTACACCAGGGAGCTAGTTTTGCTCGGCAGCACAGGGTAGCCAACATGAACCGCGCCTACGCCGCTAACATTGGGCGTTGTTTAGGTGGCTTTTTAGACTCTCGCGAGCGAGCCGGCTGGCCAGCTGTGCTGCTGTGCCGTCGCTCGTTGCGCCGTGGGAGCACAAAACAAAATGAACACGTCGCCGCTTATTGACTGTTATCAAATCCTAAATACTACACATGTCCGAACGCGCCTGCATGTATCTCTACGCATGAAATGTGAAAGGAATGATTAGTCAGTCAGTGTAGGTATTTACGAGCGCATGTATGTCGGATGGAGCAGTTAAGCGGCACGCAAGTTATCGCTTGCCGATACATGTAGTCAAAACGTACTATCGTGAGCTATATGTGAGGTGAAACGCCGAATTCATAATTATTCAACGATTACTTGTTCACAAGCCGCTATGGTATTTCATGGAATGTGGGCGTGTGATTGGGCTGTGAGCACCAAACTGCAGTTACAGTATTTTGGTATATACATATTATTATTTGATTTAAATTGGCAAGTCACGTGCTGTACAAAGAAGTGGAGAAATTCTAAATGTGTCAAAGGAATAGGGATGGGTCTAGAATTCACTTGTCGAGTGCCTTGCACTAATAATTGGCTGTTTCTTGATACACGGTTTGTTAAGTTTCACTCCTAAGCGTGTTTGCAGGTATAGTGTTCATAGAAACCGTTGTTTCATTTCGCGTCGGCGCATTCGAATATTGTTAAACGAGGAAATGTGATGTCACACTTACGTGCACGGGCCAGTCGATAAAAACTTGAGCACTTAAGCCGAGGCAAATTGATCGCTTCAAGGAGCGGAGTATCCTGCGTATCATTGCATCGGTTTGCTAAAAGCTCATTCGCATTGCAAAGAAAGATAAATAAGGACGTCATCTACCCGGCATTAATGAAGAAACTAGGATTATTGCATAAGAAGCCGCATGGCCTGAAAAATGCAGGGAAGCGATGCGGGGTGAGGGTTGTGTTTTCCGCAAGGAATAAACTTGGTCGCACTTGTTCTTTAGTGCACAAAAGATCGCAGGCGTGTGCAGTCTGCAAGAAAAATGCGGTCAGATGCTTCCCAATTGCTTTTTTCAGTTGTTGTGTAGGACTTGTTAACCGAATTCCTGTTTCATGTGTTCGCATGTACATCGGCCAGGTGTACTGGTCAACGTGTTAACACGCACCTCAGAGGGCATCGAAATTCATTGAATGGAGCCGTTTTTTCATCTCGCCTCGCATTGCCAGTGATGCAAATCTAATCCAGTTTTCGAAAGAACAGTAATTTTGTACCGTCATCCTAATGAGACCACGCGAAAAATCTCGGGGACCCATCACATCATAAAGAACACAGCACTTAAGTCAACCTTATCGTTACAAGACAAGGAATTTTATTAATCGACTGTGAACACGCTCCTTCGTTGTTTCACTTTTTTTTTCTGTCTCTGACATGCGCAATGCACCTCCATTTATATATATATATTTTTCACACGTGCAATAAACTGTGGCGTTGCATCGAACGCGACCAGCGCTTCGAGGAACGCGCATCGACGTAGTCTGCAATGCGACCTAGCGACGCCCGCGTTCCAGGACGGCTGCGGCGTCTGGAGAGGCTCCGCCCACTGGGGCTTTAAAAGCGGGACTCACAATAAACTGGGGGTTTTTTTGGTTTGGGGCTTGAACGCTTGCCTCTTGTGTTCTTTCTCTTGCGCGTCTGCCCCGACACGGTGGCAGTAACGCGACATGGTGTCAGAAGTTTCCGGCTGACGTCAAGAAAATACTTCTTCGTCTCGGAGGATCGCTCTACAAAGCGGACGACGACTCCAACATGCCTGGTGACGAGTCAACAGGGACATGCTCCGGAATGTTCGCCATCCAGCCGCCTTCAAACTTCAACTTCGAAAGAACGTCCGAATGGCCAGCATGGTCGCAAGAATTTGACGACTACCGGTTTGCCTCGGGATTAAACGAGCGCAGCGAGGAAGCTCAAGTCAGGACTCTGCTGTACACAATGGGAAGACAAGCAAGGACGATATTTCAAACCTTCAACTTGTCTGAAGACGACGCCAAGAAATACAAAGTTGTCAAAGAGAAGTTTGACAAGCACTTCGTGGCTGCTCGCAATATCGTCTATGAAAGCACTTGCTTTCACCGCAGAAGCCAAAATCCCGGCGAGACCGTCGACAACTTCGTGACAGCTCTGCACACGCTCGCAGATAGGTGTGACTTCGGCACTTTCAAAGAGAGAATGATTCGCGACCGCTTTGTCGTTGGTCTCAGGGACGCGAAGCTCTCCGAAACGCTGCAAATGGACGCCGACCTCACGCTAGCAAGTGCCGTCGCCAAGGCCCGTCTCAAAGAAACAGTACACGAGCAACAACAACAGCTGCGAAACGACGCCAGTCCATACGTTACTACAATGGAAACAGACGTGGACGCTGTCGAAAAGAAGAGTGCGTCTTCGCACCCTCTTCGAAAGGAGCATCAAACGCATCGCGTCGGGGGCACGGCGCCAGATGGTCAGCGGTGTCCTTTCTGCGGACAAGCGTCGCATCCAAGACCGGCGTGCCCAGCTAAGGCAGCAAAGTGTTGCCACTGCAACGTGAAGGGACACTTCAGCGCGGTCTGTCGCAAGAAGGGCTTCAAAACCAGCAAGTGAATTTTCGTGACACAGTGCAGTGACAAAAAAAAAAAAAAAAAAAAAAAAAAAAATGGAAGATGTGGCGTTGCATCGAACGCGACCAGCGCTTCGAGGAACGCGCATCGACGTAGTCTGCAATGCGACCCAGCGACGCTCGCGTTCCAGGACGGCTGCGGCGTCTGGAGAGGCTCCGCCCACTGGGGCTTTAAAAGCGGGACTCACAATAAACTGGGGGTTTTTTGGTTTGGGGCTTGAACGCTTGCCTCTTGTGTTCTTTCTCTTGCGCGTCTGCCCCGACACGGTGGCAGTAACGCGACATAAACTGTCTGTCGTGAGCGACCGTTTGGTGTGTCGATGGCTTTGCTTGCACTGCTTACTTCTTTCTGCATGAGAAGAGGACGTGTTCTACGTTTGCGTACGTACATGGGCAATTAGGACACGAATAGTCAACTCACTATCCTAACCCCCCACCTCCCCACTGGCGGGTGTGGTTGGCGTCGGCGGCCTTCGCCGACCAGCTGGCCATGGTCCTCCTGGCGGAGGAATATCTATAGGTCTTAGTTTGACCTGTAATAAAGTTGTTTCTCTCTCTTTCTGCAGTCTAAGTTTTATTCGAAGGTGTAGTTATGGTGCCAACGAAGGTTGCCGGCGCTTGTCGTTTATTACTCGACGCGCACGCTGTCTCTAGTGAATGGATCTTATTTTACTAAATACTAACTATACTTTCATTCGTGTACTCTTTAAATATCAGAGCCTCACATTGTCCTCGTCTACAGCTCGACGGACGTTGGTTCCGAACGCATCCACGAATTATAGACCGCTCCTGCACTTCATAGGCAACCAAGTTATATCTTTCTTTACTTCATTTGTGCCGTAAGGCGCACTGGTGCCAAAAAATAATAATAAAAAGGTGACGCTTCTGAGCCGCTCAGCTGCTGCAACAGTGGGAGAGATGGAAATCGCAGAGAAGCCGTCGCAGCTGTTCGTGGTTGAATTACGCTGCAAGAAGTTGCACCGTGCCAAATTCACTTTATCTGATGGCGTATTCGGTTGGGCGTTTTCGAGCGCTCTGAAAAGTTGCCGCGCGTTCGGTTGGCAGAATTCGAGCGCTCGGACTACCTTCGGTTGGCTTTTTCGGAGCGTCAAACTCCGACTCAGTGCGCTCCCGACCGCTCCGAGCGACTTCGAAGTCAGAGCGTGGCGCGATCTGGCCGAGAGGACGGATCACGATACACAAGCCGGCAAGTGACAGCGCGAGCACGCATTTCGGAAGGGGACATCGCCGGACGCGTTACTCCGTGCACGTGTGTTGTTCGCGGCGTTTTTGAGCGTGTGTGTAGTGAGTTCACATCTACGAAGCCATAAACGCACCATGTCAAGAAGGATGTGGCTAGTGAAGGCGGAGAAAACGTCACGGCTATTGTTACAGCAGCTCGCAGACGAATGCCTTGAAGCTAGCAGCTCGGACGACGACGACGATCTCCAGATGTATGTTCTGAGCTCAGAAGGCTGTTGCTACGCCCAGATGTGTCGGAGATGGTCACTTAACTGATCGGCGCCATTTGCCGATGCAGCGCAGGAATGTTTACCTGGCTGCTCCCCGTGCTGGCTGCACGGTGGCGCTACAGTTGCGCTGCTCCGAAATCGCCGATGTATTCGGTTGGTGCGCTGCCTCTCGCGCTCTGATTGCGAGCTGCCTCGGCATCTGGCGACTCTCAGCCAGAGGACCGGAGCGACCAACCGAATACGCCATGAGAAGCGCACTGGCACAGCTCAAGCAGGAAGCTAAAGCGTGAGGCCTGCACGCTCGTCGCGGCTGCTGCTGCTGCGTACACACTTTTCCCATGAGCGCGTGGGCGCCCGTTGGGGGGCGCTCGTGTGTTTGAAAAAGGTATATTCTCGCCTGTATCCCTGCACGCGTCAATATTAGTACTTTTTTTAGTAACAACAAAAGTAAGTAAATAAGAACCAAGCAGCAAAAAGGAAATTTGTAGCTTGCAGATTTGTTTACAACGATGTTGCACGGCCGGTCTAGAGGCTCGCGCGCCTCCACACCGGCCGTGGTTCTAGTTAGGCCTATGGACGTTCATAATGGGAAACGATCTCAAAAACTACGCTAAGCTTTTCCTAATACTCGGTCGTCGAAGCTACCTGAAGGCAAGCGAAGCCATTTTATACAGTCGTTTGCTAAGAAGGAAGTGGATCCGTCCACATCAACGCTAACGTCACTTCGAAGCGGGCGTTCAAAACCGCCGCCATGTTTTACGTCACTACACGCAAGCACGGTAATGCTAAATCTGAAAAATAGCGAGCGTGCGGCAGCCCATACGGGTCATTTAGCGTACTGCGCAGGCGCATTTCGATCTCGCTATTCCGCTAAGCCCACTAAACTATAACTACGACCCCAGGACCTGAAATCTGAATGGCGTCCATTGAAAAAGAAAAAATTAGCGTGAACAGCAGGGCAACAGAACAGTCTCCGTGCTGCTGTCCGCTTGTTTCCCGTTTTCTGTCGACATGTGCCCTCTATCTTGCAGAAGTAGCGAAAGGTCTTGATCCAGCCACCGCGCCCTGTGATAGGCCGGTTGGCAACATGTGACCTTCTCGCGTTGGCGCCCCGCCCAGATGGTCTAGCGGTGGCCGCGCTCTGCCGGCGAGAGGTACGGACGACTGCGTTTTCAAGCGAAGAGTTGGACAATTTTATGAAGTACAGAGTACAGTGAAACCTCGGTGATACGAATCTCACAGGACCACCAAAAATATTCGTATCATCCGAAATTCGTATCACCAGAAAGTATGAAAAATTACCATGCGACAAAAGAAAGCTGGCGTACATTTTCATTTACTGTTTTTCAGGACCGCAGCAATGTCGGGAGGAACTCTGAATGATTGTCCGTTAAGTTTTTAGATGTCGGCAGTCATACCACCACTCGTAAATATACGGCCAGGTGCGTTGTGACCCGCGACAGCAGTAGCCCTTCCAAATTTTAGTCTGCTTTTTCGCATGACACCGCAGTACTGTGGCGAAAGTAACGGAAGAAGCGCTTTGATGCGAGGCCTCAACATTTCAGAAAGCACGGTCCTATGTTATGATTTTGTTATCGCGGAAATGTTGCGGATGTTTTTTGGGAGATTTACAGCCGTGCCCGCACAAGTGCGACCTCAACCATCACGCATGTTGACACCGCGATTCTGACGATTTGGCGGTACGGCGCGCATGCCCGCGCTTGCGTTCCCGCGCTCGCACGTGCTTGGCGTGTCTTCCGCGACAGCGCGGAAAGCACCTCTTCGTACTTGGGCGGTAGCGTACGTTCGTATCAAACGTCGCGGGGTGAAAATCGGTTCGCAACAACCGTTCTCCATTACATTGCAGGTCAATGGGCCTTGACCGGGACCGAAGAAAAATTCGTATCACCCCGAAATTCGTATGAGCTGTATTCGTATCACCGAGGTTTCACTGTACTTCACGCGCCTCTGTCGCATTGCTGTTGCAGTCTACAAGCATGTATGTACATGAAGTTGAGCGGACGTGGGCATCCCGTGTATGAATTGTATGTCTGGAGCGTGACGGGCTAGTATGTCGCGTCTGAATGCCTTCGGTTGCCTCGCCGCGCAGAGGACGGAAGAAAGTTTTTTTTTTTCCTAGCGGTTACAAAAAAAGTGTGCTGAAGAAAGGTATTACCCCACAAAATCGGTCGCAAGAAATTTTTGGCCCCAGAAAACACCCGGTTATGCGAAGTAAGTGATTTTGTAATGTGCATAACTTCAAGCAACCTTTCGCCTGGCGGTGAGCGAATGCGCATGCGTGACTATTTTCTCCGCAACGCTATGATTGATCCTGCATTCTTTATGCCGTAGATTTGTGCGCAGTAGGCAATGCAGAGTCACGCCCGTATCTATAAGAATAAATAACTCGAAACCCAATACAGCTTCCTTTGTTTTCCGCCCTGGGGTGTCTTCAACTCTAAGAGCTATACTCGGCGACAACTTATCTTGACATTGGAGTGAAGGCTACGGAGGCGGGGCTTCCACACATTCGTGTTGCTCCGCAATTAGTTAGGCAGCTTGCGGCTGATTTCGGTTTTGCTCGCTCGCATCGTTAACATGTTTAGAAAAACACATACATAAAAATTATGAATGGGAGAAACATTTCGATTGTTCAGTGTACATTTGAGTGTCCTATTACGAGTATATTTTTTCTTGGAGAACTAAACAGCGCGTATTCGGCCGCACAGTGACGTCACGGACGCCATGTTTCCTTAGAAAACGGGTGGGTTGAAAAGGTGGTGCTGTCTAAGAAATGGAAAGAAAAGGAAAGCATTCTTGCAAGGTGAACGATAACTGTATTTTGCCTGCGACTTCCCGCAACTATTTAAGTTTCATAATAAATAAAGCAGTATTTATTTCAGCAAGGCAAATGAGAACATTATAAATAAACTTCAGTACTATTTTTTTGGTGCGGCAGCATACATGCGCTTTGGTTCTGTAGCTTCCACAGTGCTGTCAAGAAAAGCTGTCGCCGAGTATAGGAAGGAAAGAACCACTTGGGATTAGTTTTTTACCACATCGTGCCGTGCTTTCCCGCTTTGCTGTGGGCGAGATCGATTAATGCTTCTTCGTTGAAGCATTCCGCGTGATGTTTAGTGTAGAGGACAACAATGCTTTTGGCGAGTTCGGGTGAATAATACTGCGCGACAAAGGCAGGCTGAAACCGTATATGCCGCACCGAACATCTTTGTTAACTTGCCAAGTCAGAAGAAACGGAAACCACTCTGCAAGCGAATTAGGGGGGATCAGTATTGACAACAAACCTTTGAAACTTATAATGCCGGGGTTTGCATTTATGTGTGTTTGTTTCAGGGCTGGTACATCAAACATTGTTGTCATCGAGGCGCCTGTGCCTGTAGAAGACCGGCGTGATTACCTCAACTTTGTATTGGAACCATTTGGCCCTTACGAAGAAGTACTTTCAAGGGGCACACCGATAAGTGGGCCGCTGTGCCGAGCCAATGTTGATAAAGTTATTCAAGAGTGCTTCAAGCTAGCTTGGTATGTGTTTTTATACGCAGGCCTGTCATTGTTTTCCCTGCTATTATTGATATTGGGAGGTAAAATTGTTTATGTAATACTGAACAAAAATTGTAAAAAATGACAAAAAATATCGAAATTGTGCTCTGATGATGCAACTGTTCCGATAAACATAGTTTATTTCACGTATCTTTTATCAGGTGGCTGTATTTCTTGTTGGATTGTCAGCACGCGGGGGGCTGCATGCCAGTGCGAGTTGTGACGCTACATTCACCACAGTGCATGCAGTGTGTGCATGTTCCTGTTCTCTTTCTCAACATCTCCTTCGCACCTCACTCTCCCTCTTCCACAAAGACACTGAGGAATGCCTCATTATTTAGGAGCTTAAACCCAGCCATCAGCATTGTCCTCTCCCGGTGCCGTTTGTAGTGGTTCTGGGAACCGCAGTGAGAGCTGAGTGGGTCGACAAATGCGGGCGACGGCTGGCACTGATCGCATGCTCGTTTCCGGTGCATGAAACGTCGCCAAACGGCACCTCCTCTAGTTCATGGTGCGGCTGCTAGACGCGGCATTGTTATCCTTATTTTCCTCTAGTTTCTGTCTGAAAGCAAGGTGGTGTCTATTGGTCTATTGGTTTCAGCACCCAATCTTTCAATTTGGCTGAAAATTTCGGTGGCAAGAATTTTGTTCAGTATTCTTTAACTTTGGAATTATTCTCAAAAGTACTATTGCCAGGCTGCAGTGGCACTGCATAAAAATGTCAACCATTTGCTTACAGGTACCCGTCACGGGAACTGTACAGGACGGCAGCTGAGAGGCTTATTCCGAAGTATCCACACCTCGCCAACAAACTTGGTCCTAAAAGAAGTGGCTTGGTAAGCATCAATATTCCTTCGGTAATGATTGTCACTGTATACCTGCTTCGTATAATGCACTGGATGGTACAGTGTTATGCTCTCATGTGTTTGTTTTAAAGGGACACTAAAGGCAAATCAGAGTTCATCTCGAACTGAAAGGGAAAGGTCAGTGCTTGAGAACGTCTAAAATGTCAATTTTATGCACAGCAGTGCTTCGTGAAAAAGAAATTAAGGCAAATGTATAGAATATATTTGCACACATTATGGCAGAGCCTTCATTGAAAGGTGCATTGATGAGTTATGCAGGCTTTATGTGAGAGTACACCCTTTACGAAAGTACACCCTTTACTTTAGTAGATGCGGGATCTGCTTTTTCGTGAAGGAGCTTTGCCGGTAGAAAGATACTCCCTTGTTGTGTCATACGCGTGAGCGCTTTTCCGAAAAATATCCTATTATAGAGTGCTGTGTGTCAGGGGTACGAGCATGAGAACTTAACATCATGACATGTATACAGGGAGGTGTTGAGAGGTAGCACTTGCTAGATGGTTGAATATATAGGCCATGGATTATGACTTCATTCCCTGAAAGGTCTGATGAGCACAAGGTTGCAGTGAAGCACTCCTCCGCACTCCTAGCTTGAGACATTAAAGACAACTGATGATTTATTGAATAAAGTTAGTTATTCTGAGTGAAAACACAAATTTCTGTAAGCAACAGCTGCACTTCATATGGTACAGTGGTACGTGCCGACCAATTTACTTACAGAATGACAAATGCTCCCTCCGAGCAGCCGCATTGAAGCACGACACTTTATTTTTTTTTCTGTTTTACAGAGTGTTCATTGTTGTATTGATATTCTTTTTCTTCAAACTCGCTTATCGCGTTAATACACTCAACTCGCTGCATGTTTTCTCCCGCAGATGACATCGCCAGAGTGAACAATCGGAGTTTCGTGAAGCCAGTTTCCACCATTCCATGATTTCAGAGGAGGACTTGTGCATACTATCTAACGTGCTCTGCAGAATGGAGCCGCAAGCAGTGCTTGCGTTAGGAGAAATGAGACTCTGGTGGCTACCGAATTTCGAAGGCGTAACTGCCTCGGAGGCGGTCGAGTCGATTCAAAGCGCCATGATATCACTCAACCCTCTCAAGACGCGCGTCTTTTGCCTTGCGTGGTTTTACAGCTGTCTCGCGGAGCGATGTCAGCTGAGCCCGTGGAAGTGGTTTCACGGCGAAGCGATGGCTACCGCACCGGCCGATCAGCTCAACCTTCACGGCCGCTTGGTGTCGGCTTTGCGACACCCTGGCGGTCACTCCATTGGCGCGAAGATTGAGACTTCAGGCATAAAGTACACTTGCGTCATGGCTACCGATCTAGGACGCCAGACAGCGCTACACGACATGATCTGTTTTCGCTTTCACCCTTCACTTCCGCACTTCCACGCTCACCCTGCCCTCCCTAATTCCAAGTTTATTACCGCTCCTTACTAGCTGCTGCGAAGAGACCCCCGCCCGAATGCCCGAAGACTGTTTAGGTGAACTGCGTTTTGCATTTGCCGGTGTCCCTGAGTCCTTTGGTGCTGTCGCTGCGCCCCCCTAACAGCGATCCCTGGGACCATCCTGGAATCACTTCGGTGATCTCGTTCCAGACACGCAGGAGAGAGGAACGGCGCCAGCCGGCACGTAAGCGCAATTATACTTGCTTTATTTCTGTCATTTGAAGGTCGAACATGTTGGTTTGGCGCAAAGCGTTTCGGAGAGTGTTGAGCTGAGCTTGGTTGGTGCAAGGTGACTGGGTACCGACGTTCTTCGCTCTGGTTATGCTACATGCGCTGCTGCGAATGGGGTTGGTAGGAGTTTCCTTACAAGGAAATGCCGTTTGCGAGAACGTTTCGAAAAGGCGACTTCTCTTCGTGAGGCCGAAATGCACGTTGGAAAAAGTTCAGAATGCCCCTAGTTTCCGCAGTATTCGATGGCAACCTTTTGCGCACCTTTTTTGCGGAACCTACATAAAATGGAGTTGTGTTTCTTCTTTGTCGTTTTTCAAATGCTTCTTGTTATTCATATACAGGCGTTGTTTGATTTTATGCTAATATCTCCATCATATGTAGTCAAAAAGATGTGTGGGCATCACTGTGCTGCAGCTCAGATGTGAAGTATTCTCTAGCCGACTTTATTACATACACGTCGAATATGCATAGCGAGGAATTGACCTGGGTCACGAACTTATAATCATTCCGGCATATTAGTTTTAAGTATTCTTTTGTGGAGTAGCTGGCAGCAAGCTGTAGCCTTCTGAAGTGAAAAGGTGATTTCATTGTGTCCTGTCAGAAGCTTATTTTTGACTTAGAAATGAAATGTATGATTTATATTCAGATATATGATGACGAGCTGGACGACTTTGTTGATTTGGAGCCGGGCACATCTGAACATAACAAGGCCAAAATCAAGCTGACCGGGAGGTTGGTGCTAGAAGCAGATATTTGTATTAAACATTGGCATGTTTTCAACTGTTGGATTGACGTTCTTAGTGCATAAATTCTCAGAAATGATTTCTGCCACAGGTAATATTGTGTGTATACATAGAGCCAGAGTGATTTTCTATAAAGGTTGTGTTGCAAATGCCACCTCTATTGCAAAACCCAGCGCCGCTGGGTACCAGCGCCCAGTGACATGCCGGATTATGGGCCCAGTATCGCGTTGGATACTGGGACGCTGGAGCGGCATTTTACTGGAGGCGCTGGGTTCATTATTGTATTGATATTCTTTTTCTTAAACCTCGCTTATCGGGTTTATACACTGAATTCGCTCCATGGCTTTTCCCGCAGATGACATCGCCGGAGTGTAAGAAATGCACAGCGCGTGTTGACAAATCGTTGACGCTTCACCGTGGACGCCAGCTCGGAAACACATCGTGGGCATACAACGCTACCGCCAGTATTCGTCGTTGATTCTGTCTGGCCTACAAGGTCCCCGTGGCACTTGCACCTGGGCAGGAAAGATCGGCTTTTCTCGGAAGCGAAGAAACACTGACCGGATGCACTTGACACCCAAAACGCGGCAAGGAAGTGCAACACACACGGGCGACATCCAGTGCTGCAGTGGCCGACACTAACACTCAAGAGTTTCGTGAAGCCAGTTTCCACCATTCTATAATTTCAGAGGAAGACTTGTGCATACTATCTAAAGTCATCCGCGGTATGAAGGCGCTAGCAGTGCTTTCTTTAGGCGAAACGGAACTTTGGTGGCTACCGGATCTAGAAGGCGTAAATTCATCAGAGGCGATAAATCGATTCAAAGCGCCCTGATATCACTCAACCCTCTCAATACGCGCGTCTTTTGCCTTGCGTGGTTTTACTGCTGTCTCGCGGAGCGATGTCGGCTGAGCCCGTGCGTGTGGTTTCACGTCGAAGCGATGGCGACCGCACCGACCGGTCACCTCACCCTTCACGACCGCTTGGCGTCGGCTGTGCGAAACCCGGGCGGTTACTCCGTTGGTGCGAACATTGAGACTTCAGGCATAGAGTATACTTGCGTCATGGCTACCGATCTAGGACGCCAGACAGCGGTACAACACATGATCTGCTTTCGCTTTCACCCTTCACTTCCGCACTTCTACGTTCAACCTGCCCTCCCTAGTTCAAGGTTTATTACCGCTCTTCACCTGATGCTGCGAGGAGACCCCGCCTGAATCCCGAAGACTATATAGGTGAACTACGCTTGGCATTTACCGGTGTCCCTGAGCCCTTTGGTGCTGTCGCTGCGCCCGTAACAGCAACCTGTGGTACCATCCTGGAATCACTTCGATGGTCCCTTTCCAGACCGACAGAAGAGAGGAACGCCGCTAGCCTTCACGTGAGCGTAATTATTCTTGCTTTATTTCAGTCATCTGAAGTTCGAACATGTTGGTTTGCCCAAAGCGTTTCGGATAATGTAGAGTTGAGCTTGGTCGGTGCAAGGTGACTGGGTACCGACGTTTTTCGCTCTGGGTATGCGACATGCGCTCCTGCGAATGGAGTTAGTAGGAGTTGCCTTACAAAGAAATGCCGTTTAGGACAATGTTTCGAAAAGGCGACTTCCCTTCGTGAGGCCGAAATGCACGTTGCAAAATGTTCAGAATGCCCCTAGAGTTTCCGCAGTATTCGATGGCAACATTTCGTGCACCTTTTTTTTGCGGAACCTACATAAAATGTAGTTCTGTTTCTTCTTTGTCGTTTTTCAGATGCTTCTTGTTATTCATATACAGGCGTTGTTTGATTTTGTGCTAATATCTCTATCATATGTAGTCAAAAAGATGTGTGGGCATCACTGTGCTGCAGCTAAGATGTGAAGCATTGTCTAGCCGACTTTTTTACATACACGTCCAATATGCATAGCGAGGAATTGACCCGGGCCACGAGCTTATAATCATTCCTGCGTATTAGCTATTTAATCTATTCTGGAGTAGCTGGCAGCAAGCTGTAGCCTTCTCAAGTGAAAAAAGTGATTTCATTGTGTCCTGTCAGAAGCTTATTTTAGACTTACAAATGAAATGTATGGTTTAGATTCAGATATATGATGACGACCTGGAGGACTTTGTTGATTTGGAGCCGGGCACATCTGTGCATAACAAGTCCAAAATCAAGCTGACCAGGAGGTTGGTGCTACAAGCAGATGTGAGTATTTGTATTAAACATTGACATGTTTTAGACTGCTGGATTGACGTTTTTACTGCATAACTTTTCGAAAAGGATTTCTGCCACGGGTAATATTGTGTGTGTACATAGAGACATAATAATTTTTCATTAAGGTTAAGTTGCAAATGCCATTCCTATTGCAAAACCCAGCGCCGCTTGGTACCAGTGTCCCGTGTCATGCCGGATTATGGGCCCAGTATCGCGCTGGATACTGGGACGCTGGAGCGGCATTTTACTGGGTGGCGCTGCGTACTCCCGCTCAAAACGGCTCTACAGCGTTGAAACAGCGGTGCCCATATGCGATAAATAAACATATCAGTGAAAGAGATGCAATCCAAACGACTGTTTTGTACAGTTCTGAGGCCTGTGTATCGGGCAGTGCAAGACCCATTTTTTGTCTCAAATGCAGTTAAGTAATGGATATTTTATTCAAATTGTGAAAAGGAGGGTCGACTTTGTCACTATAATTCAGTCTTTCCATTTTCACTACTATCTAATTGCACATTCTGGCCGGTTGTCCGTCCCTTTAATTAGGTGGCGTGATCTTTGGGAAATTACGCAAGATGTCATGTTTGACCCTCATGATCTTGATAGCTATGATTTTCTGTGGTCCAGTCTCTAAAACATGGTGTTTGTTAAAATCAGATTATTCAGTTGTGAAGAAAAGGTAAGCAGTGCTTTAACATCACCATACTATGCATACAAGCACGAGAGCATGTGCAAACAAGTAGAAATGCTGCGATTGTGCTCCCAGAGTTTCAGATGAGACGAAAGCGTTTTTAGTAATGTCACCGGAGTGCCAAGTGTAGTGCTGCTTTCAGCAGCATGCTAGGCAAACAGCTGGTAAAACTTGCGACATGTTTGTTCTGAAATAATTCAAACAGTTTACAGTTACCACGCTTAAAATGCATTTTTCACAAAGGACAGAAATGAACATCTAACCAGCCAAGCTTTCGAGAAGCTACCCGCACTTCATTAATTCATTCAGTGCTCTATATGTTGTCACGCTTGCTTGCTTGTCTTAGTGCTGTTTTACGTGCTGAAATCCATTAGGCCATTAAAAAGGCATTTGGCCAGTAATATTCGTTTACTTTAACAGCTTTCTACTCAGGTAGAAACTACATGCTGTGGCACACGCCTTTTTATTCTGCAGTGCACCAGCCCTTGACAGGACACCACAACAACCAGTCAGGTGCTCTGTTGCACCCAAGCAGCTGCTTTAAATATCGGTGGTCGTCGACCCACGTAAGAATGAGATCATCTTTGCAGTATTATCCCGATGTCATTTATTGAAACCTGAAGAAACCTATATAATGCCATGGTTTGCATTTATGTGTCTTTGTTTCAGCGCTGGTACTTCAAACATTGTTGTCATCGAGGCGCCTGTGCCTGTAGAAGACCAGCGTTATTACCTGAACTTGGTATTGCCATCATTTGTCCCTTACGAAGTTCGTTCAAGGGGCAGACCGATAAGTGGGCCGGTGCGCCGCGCCATTGCTGATAAAGTTTTTGAGGAGTGATTCAAGCTAGCTTGGTATGTGTTTTCATATCCAGGCCTATCATTGTGTACCCGCCCTGTTAAATTTTTATATTGGGAGGTAAATTCTTTAAATACTGAAAAAAAATTGTCAAATATGACAAGAACATCGCAATTCTACTCGGAAGACGCAGCTGTTCCGATAAACCTAGTTTATTTCGCGTATTTTTTAACAGGTGGCTGTATCATTGGTGAGCTGTCAGCACGCGGGGGCTGCATGCCAGCGCGAGTTGTGACGCTACTTCACCACAGTGCATGCAGTGTGCGCATGTTCCTGTCCTTCTGTTCACTTTCTCAACCTCTGCTTCGCACCTCACTCTCCCTCTTCCACAAAGACACTTAGGCATGCCCCATTATTTAGGGGCTTAACCCCAGCCATCAGCATTGTCCTCTCCCGGTGCCGTTTGTAGGGGTTCTGGGAACCGCAGTGAGAGCTGAGTGGATCGACAAATGCGGGCGACGGCTGGCACTGTTGGAATGCGCATTTCCGGTGCATGAAACGTTGCTCAACGGCACCTCCTCTAGTTCATGGTGCGGCCGCTAGACGCAGCATTATTATCATTATCTTCCTCTAGTTTCTGTCTGAAATCAAGGTGGCGTCTATTGGTTTCAGCACCGAATCTTTCAATTTGGCTGAAAATTTCGGTGGCAAGAATTTTGTTCAGTATTCTTTAACTTTGGGATTATTCTCAAAAGTACTATTGCCAGGCTGCAGTGGCACTGCATAAAAATATCAACAATTTGCTTACAGGTACCCGCCACGGGAACTGTACAGGACGGCAGGTGATAGGCTTATTTCGAAGAATCCACACCTCGCCGACAAACGTGGTCCTAAAGGAAGTGGCTTGGTAAGTATCAATATTCCTTCGGTAATGATTGTCACTGTATACCTGGTTCGTATAATGCACTGGATGGTACAGTGTTATGCTCTCATTTGTTTGTTTTAAAGGGACACTAAAGGCAAATCAGACTTCATGTCGAACTGAAAGGGAAAGGTCAAGCTTGAGAACGTCTAAAATGTCAATTTTATGCACTGCAGTGCTTCGTGAAAAAGAAATTAAGGCAAATGTATAGAATATATATTTGCACACAATATGACAGAGCCTTCATTGAAAGGTGCATTGATGAGTTATGCAGGCTTTATGTGAGAGTACACCCTTTACGAAAGTACACCCTTTACTTCAGTAGATGTGGGATCTGCTTTTTCGTGAAGGAGCTTTGCCGGTAGAAAGATACTCCCTTGTTGTGTCATACGCGTGAGCGCTTTTCCGAAAAATATCCTATTACCTAGAGTGCTGTGTGTCAGGGGTACGAGCATGAGAACTTAACATCATTACATGTATACAGGGAGGTGTTGAGAGGTAGCACTTGCTAGATGGTTGAATATATAGGCCATGGATTATGACTTCAGACCGTGAAAGGTCTGATGAGTGCAATGTTGCAGTGAAGCACTCCTCCGCACTCCTAGCTTGAGACATTAAAGACAATTGATGATTCATTGAACAAACTTAGTTATTCTGAGTAAAAACACAAATTTCTGTCAGCAACAGCTGCACTTCATATGGTACAGTGGTACGTGCCGACCAATTTACTTACAGAATGACAAATGCTCCCTCCGAACAGCCGCATTGAAGCACGAGACTTTCTTTTTTTTCTGTTTTACAGAGTGTTCATTGTTGTATTGATATTCTTTTTTCTTCAACCTCGCTTATCACGTTAATACACTGAAATCGCTGCATGTTTTCTCCTGCAGATGACATCGCCGGAGTGAACAATCAGTTTCGTGAAGCCAGTTTCCACCATTCCATGATGTCAGAGGAGGACTTGTGCAACGTGCTCTGCAGAATGGAGCCGCAAGCAGTGCTTTCGTTAGGAGAAACGGGACTCTGGTGGCTACCGAATCTCGAAGGCGTAACGGCCTCGGAGGCGATAGAGTCGATTCAAAGCGCCCTGATATCACTCAACTCTCTCAAGACGCGCGTCTCTTCTCTTGCGTGGTTTTAATGCTATCTCGCGGAGCGATGTCAGCTGAGCCCGTGGAAGTGGTTTCACGTCGAAGCGATGGCTACCGCACCGACCGGTCAGCTCACCATTCACGACCGCTTGGCGTCGGCTTTGGGATACCCGGGTGGTCACTCCGTTGATGCGAAGATTGAGACTTCAGGCATGAAGTACGCTTGCGTCATGGCTACCGATCCAGGACCCAGACAGCGGTCCACGACATGATCTGTTTTCACTTTCACCATTCACTTCAGCACTTCCACGTTCACCCTGCCCTCCCTAATTCCGGGTTTATTACCGCTCTTCACCAGCTGCTACGAGGAGACCCCGCCCGAATGCCCGAAGACTGTTTAGGTGAACTACGCTTCGCATTTACCGTTGTCCGAGAGCCCTTTGGTGCTGTCGCTGCGCCCCGTAACAGCAATCCGTGGGAACATCCTGGAATCACTTCGATGATCCCTTTCCAGACAGACAGAAGAGTGGAACGGTGCCAGCCTGCACGTGAGCGTAATTATTCTTGGTTTATTTCATTCATCTCACTTTCGAACATGTTGGTTTGGCGCAAGGCTTTTCGCATAGAGTCGAGCTGAGCTTGGTCGGTGCAAGGCGACTGCGTACCGAAGTTCTTTGCTCTGGTTATGCTAACATGCGCTGTTGAGAATTGAGTAGGTAGGAGTTACCTTACAAGGAAATGCCGTTTACGACAACGTTTCGAAAAGGCGACTTCTCTTCGTGAGGCCGAAATGCACGTTGCAAAACGTTCAGAATGCCCCCTAGAGTTTCCGCGGTATCCGATGGCAACCTTTTGTGCACCTTTTTTTGCGGAACCTACTTAAAATGGAGTTCTGTTTCTTCTTTGTCGATTTTCAAATGCTTCTTGTTATTCATATACAGGCGTTGTTTGATTTTATGCTAATATCTCTATCATATGTAGTCAAAAAGATGTGTGGGCATCACTGTGCTGCAGCTAAGATGTGAAGTATTCTCTAGCCGACTTTATTACATATACGTCCAATATGCATTGCGAGGAATTGACCTGGGTCACGAACTTATAATCGTTCCTGCATATTAGTTTTAGGTATTCTATTGTGGAGTAGCTGGCAGCAAGCTGTAGCCCTCTGAAGTGAAAAAAGTGATTTCATTGTGTCCTGTCAGAAGCTTATTTTTGACTTACAAATGAAATGTATGGTTTATATTCAGATATATGACTACGAGCTGGAGGAATTTCTTGATTTGGAGCCGGGCACATCTGAACATAACAAGGCCAAAATCAAGCTGACCGGGAGGTTGGTGCCCGAAGCAGATATTTGTATTAAACATTGGCATGTTTTAGACTGTTGGATTGACGTTCTTAGTGCATGAATTTTCAGAAATGATTTCTGCCATGGTTAATATTGTGTGTATACATAGAGTCATATTGATTTTCCATTGAGGTTGTGTTGCAAATGCCACCTCTATTGCAAAACCCAGCGCCGCTGATTACCAGGGTCCAGTGCCATGCCGGATTATGGGCCCAGTATCGCGCTGGATACTGGGACGCTGGAGCGGCATTTTACTGGGAGGCGCTGGGTACTCCCGGCATTTTATTGGGAGGCGCTGGGTTCATTCATGTATTGATATTCTTTTTTTAAACCTCGCTTATCGGGTTTATGCACTGAATTCGCTCCAAGGCTTCTCCCGCAGATGACATCGCTGAAGTGTACGAAACGCACTGCGCGTGTTGACAAATCGTGGATGCTTCACCGTGGACGACAGGTTGGAAACACATCGTGGTCATACAACGCTGGCGCCAGTATTTCTCGTTGATTCTTTCTGGCCACGAAGTCCCCCGTGGAACTTTCACCTGGGCAGGAAAGATCGGCTTTTCTCCTGAAGCGAAGAAACACGGACCGGATGCACTTGACACCCAAAACGCGGCAAGGAAGTGCAACACAGACGGACGAAATCCAGTGCTGCAGTGGCCGACGCTAACAGTCAGAGTTTCGTGAAGCCAGTTTTCGCCATTCCATAATGTCAGAGGAGGACTTGTGCATACTATCCAAAGTGCTCCGCGGTATGATGGCGCAAGCAGTGCTTTCTTAGGTGAAACGGAACTCTTGTGGCTACCGGATTTCGAGTTCTTAACTCCCTGGTAGGCGATAGATTCGATTAAAAGTGTCCTAGATCGCTCAACACTCACGACATGCGCGTCTTTTGCCTTGCCTGTTTTTACGGCTGTCTCGCGGAGCGACGTCAGATGAGCCCGTGGAAAAGGTTTCTCGTCAAAGAATTGGCTACACGCACCGAGCGGTCAGCTCACCCTTCACGACCGCTTGGCGTCGGCTTTGCGATACCCGGGCGGTCACTCCGTTCGTGCGAAGATTGAGGGTTCGGGCATGAAGTACGCTAACGTCATGGGTACCGATCCAGGACGCCAGACAGCGGTCCACGACATGATCTGTTTTCGCTTTCACCCTTCACTTCCGCACTTCCACGTTCACCCTGCCCTCCCTAATTCCAGGTTTATTACCGCTCTTCACCAGCTGCTGTGAGGAGACCCCGTCCGAATGCCCGAAGACTGTTTAGGTGAACTACGCTTCGCATTCACCGGTGTCCCTGAGCCCTTTGGTGCTGTCGCTTCGCCCCGTAACAGCAATCTGTGGGACCATCCTGGAATCACTTCGATGATACCTTTCCAGACAGACAGTAGAGTGGAAGGGCGCCAGCCTGCATGTGAGCGTAATTGTTCATGGTTTATTTCATTCATCTGAATTTCGAACATGTTGGTTTGGCGCAAGGCGTTTCGGATAGAGTCGAGCTGAGCTTGGTCGGTGCAAGGTGACTGCGTACCGAAGTTCTTTGCTCTGGTTATGCTAACATGCGCTGCTGAGAATTGAGTAGGTAGTAGTTACCTTACAAGGAAATGCCGTTTACGACAACGTTTCGAAAAGGCTACTTCTCTTCGTGAGGCCGAAATGCAGGTCGCAAAACGTTCAGAATGCCCCTAGAGTTTTCGCAGTATTCGATGGCAACCTTTTGTGCACCTTTCTTGCGGAACCTACTTAAAATAGAGTTCTGTTTGTTCTTTGTCCTTTGTCAAATGCTTCTTGTTATTCATATACAGGCGTTGTTTGAATTTATGCTAATATCTCTATCATATGTAGTCAAAAGATGTGTGGGCATCACTGTGCTGCAGCTAAGATGTGAAGCATTCTCTAGCCGACTTTATTACATATACGTCCAATATGCATTGCGAGGAATTGACCTGGGTCACGAACTTATAATCGTTCCGGCATATTAGTTTTAAGTATTCTATTGTGGAGTAGCTGGCAGCAAGCTGTAGCCTTCTGAATTGAAAAAGTGATTTCATTGTGTCCTGTCAGAAGCTTATTTTTGACTTACAAATGAATTGTATGGTTTATATTCAGATATATGATGACGAGCTGGAGGACTTTGTTGATTTGGAGCCGGGCACATCTGAACATAACAAGACCAAAATCAAGCTGACCGGGAGGTTGGTGCCAGAAGCAGATATTTGTATTAAATATTGGCATGTTTTAGACTGTTGGATTGACGTTCCTAGTGCATGAATTTTCAGAAATGATTTCTGCCACGGGTAACATTGTGTGTATACATAGAGACAGTGATTTTTTCATTAAGGTTGTGTTCCAAATGCCACCTCTATTGCAAAACCCAGCGCCACTGGGTACCAGTGTCCAGTGCCATGCCGGATTATGGGCCCTGTATCGCGCTGGATAGTGGGACGCCGGAGCGGCATTTTACTGGGAGGCGCTGTGTTAATTAATGTATTGATATTCTTTTTCTTAAACCTCGCTTATCGGGTTTATGCACTGAATTCGCTCCATGGCTTTTCCCGCAGATGACATCGCCGGAGTGTACGAAACGCACTGCGCGTGTTGACAAATCGTGGACGCTTCACCGTGGACGCCAGCTCGGACACACATCGTCGGCATACAACGCTACCGCCAGTATTCGTCGTTGATTCTGTCTGGCCCACAAGGTCCCCCGTGGCACTTTCACCTGGGCAGGAAAGATCGGCTTTTCTCGGAAGCGAAGAAACACAGACCGGATGCACTTGACACCCAAAACGCGGCAAGGAAGTGCAACACACACGGGCGACATCCAGTGCTGCAGTGGCCGACGCTAACACTCAAGAGTTTCGTGAAGCCAGTTTCCACCATTCTATAATGTCAGAGGAGGACTTGTGCATACTATCCAAAGTGCTCCGCGGTATGAAGGCGCTAGCAGTGCTTTCTTTTTAGGCGAAACGGAACTTTGGTGGATACCGGATCTCGAAGGCGTACCTTCCTCAGAGGCGATAAGTCGATTCAAAACGCCCTGATATCACTCGACCCTCTCAATACGCGCGTCTTTTGCCTTGCGTGGTTTTACTGCTGCCTCCGCGGAGCGATGTTAGCTGAGCCCGTGGGTGTGGTTTCACGTCGAAGCGATGGCTACCGCACCGACCTGGTCACCTCACCCTTCACGACCGCTTGGCGTCGGCTTTGCGATACCCGGGCGGTCATTCCGTTGGTGCGAAGATTGAGACTTCAGGCATAAAGTACACTTGCGTCATGGCTACCGATCCAGGACGCCAGACTGCGGTACACGACATGATCTGTTTTCGCTTTCACCCTTCACTTCCTCACTTCTACGTTCAACCTGCCCTCCCCTAATTCCAGGTTTATTACCGCTCTTCAACAGCTGCTGCGAGGAGACCCCGCCCGAATGCCCGAAGACTGTTTAGGTGAACTACGCTTCGCATTTGCCTGTGTCCCTGAGCCCTTTGGTGCTGTCGCTGTGCCCCGTAGCAGCAATCCGTGGGACCATGCTGGAATCACTTCGATGATCCCTTTCCAGACAGACAGAAGAGAGGAATGGCGGCAGCCTGCAGCACGTAAGCGTAAATTATTCTTGCTTTATTTCAGTCATTTGAAGTTCGAACATGTTGGTTTGCGCAAAGCGCTTTAGATAGTGTTGAGCTGAGCTTGGTCGGTGCAAGGTGACTGGGTACCGACGTTCTTTGCTCTGGTTATGCTAAATGCGCTGCTGAGAATGGAGTTGGTAGGAGTTACTTTACAAGGAAATGCCGTTTACGATAACGTTTCGAAAAGGCGACTTCTCTTCGAGAGGCCGAAATGCACGTTGCAAAAAGTTCAGAATGCCCCTAGATTTTCCGCAGTATTCGGTGGCAACCTTTCGTGCAAATTTTTTTACGGAACCTACATAAAATGGAGTTGTGTTTCGTCTTTGTTGTTTTTGAAATGCTTCTTGTTATTCATATACAGGCGTTGTTTGATTTTTATGCTAATATCTCTATCTTATGTAGTCAAAAAGATGTGTGGGCGTCACTGTGCTGCAGCTAAGATGTGAAGTATTCTCTAGCCGACTTTATTACATACACGTCCAATATGCATAACGAGGAATTGACCGGGGTCACGAGCTTAAAATCATTCCTGCATATTAGTTTTGAAGCAATCCGAGCGACCTACACTTAGAAGAAGAAGTCGAAACACGACAACAAGACAAGGGGCCGGGGGGGGGAAGAATAAAGAAGTTCGATAGAACAAGATGGAGTCTCTTGTGTTCAGTTAATAAGTGAAGTTTTATTACATATTTTGGCGCAGTCGGCTTTGACGATCCATGATGTGGGTTACCTTCTTCGTTCAGCCAGCCACGGGCACCCTGGTCTTCACGAAGTACGCGCTCCCTGGAGATCCGCCAGTTGATCTTCCGGTCGACGTGACGACAGGTGAGCTGATCTCAACACTTCTCGAGAAGGCGTCCATGTCTCTAGACGAACTCTTGGAAAAAGGGTCCGTGAAGATAAATCTTCAAGTCTCCCTTTTCAACCGCCTTGTGACATCCAAACTAGAGATGCCAGCTGCATCGGAGCCAACTTCTCATGCAGACCTATCCGTTGTTCTTCAGGCGATTTAAGCTCAGCAAAAACAAGTTTGCCAACAAAATGAAATGATTCAGACCCTTTTGTCGGCTTTGAGCCTGAAAGACAGCGGTCCTACCGATGTTGTGAAACCTGAACCGTTTGACAGTTTTTCGGGCAATCCAGAGGCATGGATTACTTTCTTTGAATACGCCTGTAAACACAACGGCTGGATCACCGATGAACAACGAGTGAAACATATGCTCCCGTTTTTAACTGGCACCGCACGAAAATGGTACGAGTTGCGTATCATAGGACATGAATGTGATACATGGAGCACGTGGAAGGAGAGCTTCATTTCATCATTCCGTGGGAGCCCGCTTGAGCGATGGGATCAAGCCATCTTCTACCGCTACAGGTCTGGACCAGTGATCGAGTATTTCTTTGAAAAGCGTCGATTGCTCCTACTTGCAGAGCCGGACCTTCCACTGACTTCCATTATAACACTCGTCATACACGGCTTACCTTGGGAATTGCGTTGATTTGGAACCGAGCACATTTTTACATCACCAGGCCAAAATCAAGCTGACCAGGAGGTTGATGCCACAAGCAGATGTGAGTATTTGTATTAGACATTGACATGTTTTAGACTGTTGGATTGACTTTTTTAGTGCATAAATTTTCATAAGTGATTTCAGACACGAGTAATATAGTGTGTATACATAGAAGTGATTTTCCATTAAGGCTGTGTTGCACATGCCATCCCCATTGCAAAACCCAACCCCGGTGGGTACCAGTGTCCAGTGCCATGCCGGATTATGGGCCCAGTATGGCGCTGCATACTGGGTAGCTGGAGCGGCATTTTACTGAGAGGCGCTGGGTACTCCCGCGCAAAACGGCTCTACAGCGTTGAAACAGCGGTGCCTATATGCGATAAATAAACATATTACTGAAAGAGGTGATATAGAACGCATTAGCGCAGAAGAAAAGCCATATAAAAAAAGTGTTCGTGAGGAGCGTTCGAAGTTGCCACCTCCTGATTTCTGAGTATTCTACCCACTACGCCACACAGCAAACCCCGAGTTGTTCGTAAAACAACTATTTAACCAACAAACACATCGCTCGACTTCATGTTTACATGTTGCACAGTCACGATAGACGCAATCTTCCTTTCCGAATAACAATTGCGTCTTGATTAGACACAAACGAGCGGCTGCCGGGCACCGAATGACATGCCGATCATGGCAAGAGCGTTAAGTTTGTTTAAGAATTCACATCTTAACTTCGAAAAATATGAAATAGACCTAGGAGTACGCACAGTTTGCGGACTGTTACTGCCGATTTTTTTAATAGCCGTTTCTAGCTCTTGCTGCTGGTCAACATCTACAGATGTTTTATGATGACTAGTTCGATAAATAGGTACGTACATGATTGAATATTGAGTAGTGTTTTCGCGCAAGCGACGGTTTGCCAGTACAGCGGGCGTGCCAGTGTAAAGATTTGCAGTTCTATCGATACCTGATTAAGTTGGCTATTTGGGCAAGTTGGTATGGGCAAGGAGGGATAATTGCTATCCTGTCCTCAAAGACACAAGTGCCATATACAGACATCAAGATCGCACCGTCAGGGAAAACATCGAAGCATTCCACATCAAGAAGGGGGGGAAGGGGTTGTATTAGCCAGGCCTCACTTAATTTTTTGGAAAAGGAGATTAGTTTTTTAGCTGCCACTTAGGATATGTGATTTGTCTGCCTAACTCGCGCATACTGTCTTAAAAGTGCAACCTTGATACGCATACGTTTCATCATGTGACGCTTCTGATCGTTTATATTTATATGTGTACGATATCCATTACGCCGGGAAGCACTGCGGATAGTTTTCTTTGATGAGCAGTTCATTAATTGCTGGAGCACGTGAGGCAAGTATTAAGAGCTAGGACGCTCAAGCTATTCTTCAATGCTGCTAGACAGAATATTGATGCTAACCAGTATTCTATAGCTGGCCGATTTTTTGTGCTGGAAGCTTTCGTTGACAATAACACCAGTTCCATGTTTTCTTTTTTATCGTTAAGTATATAGTACTTTTTTTGTTTCAAAATAAATTCCTACTTTCACGACGCTATAGGCTACTTTCTGAGTTCTTATAGCTTGGAGATATGCCTGTAGAAAACCAAATTTTTCGCTGCCGGTATTATCAAAACAAAAGCATAATTATATGGATATATTTAGGTGTCTTTCTTCGAGATGTTTGAAATTCAAATGTCACGTCGCACTGAACACACCGATATATTAAACAAGGCGTTCTGCTTTTAACCTGTTACTTTTAGACGAAGGTCATATTTGACAGTCGTGAGCTTTCTGTCAAAACTCTTTAGAATGAACGACATTGTTGTCAGGAACATACATTTGCAGCTTAGTGCACTGTTTCCATAGAATATTTTATTGGTAATTTAATGGTCTCACGCGGCATTTGCTGGGAAATTGTTAAATGTTTGTTCATCTGTTTACCGTGTAGAGGTGCCAATTGCCTTCAAAGCGTTGAGGGATTGCGTGTAATATAGGAGGCTTTAAGGCCACATATGTTCGCAGCCCATTCATTTTATGACTTTCCCCGAAAAAAAAATTGTGCATCCTTATATTGAATAAATTTAGTTTTCTTGTACGGTTGCTACGCTATGGTTTCAAGTTTTTTGCACCATACAAGATTGCTGTTATTTTTGCACATTCATTTTGTCTTGAGTTGCATGGCGGGTTTAAAACAATGTTGCTTTTATTTTACCCGGTGAGTGACTGCGGGTAAAAGATCAGTCCTGTAATATAGGAACAGGGTGCAGGTATCGAGGAGTTGGTACGTGTGCATCTTCCCATTGTTTTCTTTTTGTGTGTTGATTAATCTTCATGATCTGCCAAATTTATGAAGTTACTTCGTGGTGGACGACGAGCCAACTTGTATCTAGCTTCATCGCATGTTTTTGCGGATTCTGTAATGTAGCAAACCTTGACGGTCAGGTCATGGGTGCACAGTGAATAGCGGTGTCCTACCTCCCGGAAGCGTATGTTGACGATGTAGTGGATGTAGAGCTAGCAACCAGGCGTGCACGCGGATTGGCAGCTTTCAAACTGCACGCTCTGATGTAATACCGTAGCAAAGGCGGTGGACGAGAACTACCGATCGCGCCACTGTTTCGTACGCCATTGTTGTCTGCGTGCTGCGGTGTTGTCTTCTCTGGTGTTGTGTTGTATTGTGTGGTGCGTGCGCGCTTTGTAAACTTAGGTGTAAACACAAACATTACGCAAAAATTACAGCATGTGTGGGCATCGCGCGCGCGCCGCTTTGCTCTCGCATATCGCGAACGTGGGATGCCGGATAACGTAAAAGACAATTTCACCATGGTTACGGAGGAAAGAAGTGCGGCCGACGGGGCGGCGAAGAATGAGAACCATCGATGGTGGATTCAGCCCATTAGTATGACGCGTAGTACCAAAGGTATGTGAAAGCGTGTTGTAATTAAGCGACAATATGCTTACATTGCCTACTCACGCTGTGGTGCCGGCGCAGTAATTTGTTTCAGTCTGTTCGGTTGCTGCGCAGGGTAGCGGTTCTTGCCCATGTCTCTTATCCCAATATATATTATTAATTTCGTGACTGGATTTCGTTTCCGTGTTCTCCTTATATTTCGCTTTTTTTACCTTGTAATTCTTGTCCAGAGCGCGATGATGCCGCGGTTTGTATCGCTTTACGTTGTTAAAAGCATTTGCCTTGTAGCGTACTCCTCAATCTTGGTCTCTTGGCACATTCGCCGCAACACTTATGTGTCCTGCCACAAAAGCATGTTTGATTGTGACGGCACAGCTGTGCAGAGAACAGTCAGTGCCAGCAGTGTTTGTAGACTGGAGTGTTTGTTGTTTCCAAGATAAGAAATGATATATTTAGCATAAGGGGTGAGAGGCGTGGTACGCACCATGGAATGCACATGTAGTTCAACGAGCAACACACAAAAGCCAAAAAGGAGATGAAGAAGGTGTACCTATCATCAGACAGCTTTCTGAGGTCCATTGGTTAGTGCGTTTGTAATTGGAGAAAACTGGTATAAACATAAGCTTAGAAAAAAAGCATTTGCTTGCTTAATACAATGTAGTGAGCTACAATGTCTGGCTTTGTGATAACCTGGAATTATACTGTATGGCATACATACTAAGCATCACTGGGAGCTAGGCAGGTAATGCATCATAGACATCTTTTTGTGCATGTTTCGCGGTCTCGTTGTCTTTAAGACGCCGTCGTTTTTATGGAATAACTGCTTCATATATTTAAATGCTTCTGGACAAGAAGCTCAACTGCCTATTACGGCGCAACATTGCACGAATGATACTTGAGGTAGCAAGCATCAGTTGCAAACAAAACCGGCTGACTACCACTGCCGGCTACATTACCGTGTTACTCCACTTGCGTGAAAGCCAGACAGTGTAGTTACTGTGCGCTCGAGCTTTACTCATTAGTGGGCTACATGCCGTTTAGCAGTACTCGTCTCTCAAGCCATGGCTTCCTCGTGAACTCTTTTCAAGCAGCATACCCTGCCTCCTGGAAATTGACATCACTTCTGGTTTATTTGGACTGGGTTAGTTTACAGACCCTTGCCAACACAACTTTTCTCATTACTGCAATGATGATAGGGTTAAACTCGAGCCCGAATTCAACAGCAGAGGTGGCAATTTATCATGCTCCAGGACGTCTTCAACTTGAAGTGGTGGTGGCGGCTTCAGTGCCACTTCTTGAATGTAGCCTAGGAACAGCAAGTGTTCCTTGCACTGACGCATGGGCATAATATTGTATGAGATGCTGCATTGTGTTCACTCGTAGTCTGTCTGCTTGCTGCATTCGCAAAGGTATTGCCCTGTAGGCACAGCCTGTGGTGGCTATGTAGTACACTTGTCGGGTATGTGTGTTCCACCTAATGATGAGATCCATCTTAATAACTTTTTTAGCGCAAACAAACACACGGACAAAGAGAGGGAACGACACCAGCGCTACTATCAACTGAAGGCTTTATTCAGCAAAGGAAAACATATATACCGAAAATGGCACCTGCTGCCCATGCGCACCGTCCTAGGTGCATTGTCCGGAGCTATCGCGCCGTATCTGCTGCTACCCCCTTTCTTTCATAAGCGACACTTCTTTTTCGGAAATAGTTAATGACGGGTGGCTGATACATGATGACCCCCTGATGTGGATGTGATATGCTTCCGCAAGCTCTCGTGTGGTGCGATCACGGTGCCTGAACAGAATGACTGTATCTGTAAAGCGTGCTTCGCAGCCATACTGCGCACAGTGCATCGCCAAATGCGTCAGCGGCCTTCCCTTCAGAGTTTTACTTCAGTTTAATGATGAGACTTCTTTGCTGACCAGCTGCCTGCAGACTTTCATACTGGAAGGATGGTGCTTGTACAATTGCATCCCAAAGTAGTTGTGCATTGATGGGCTCGAACTTGTCCTTGTGTTTCAATCTGGAGCACACTTATCTGTGGTTGGCCATGGTGCTAAGCATTGTCAACAATGGTTGCACGAGTGTGCAGATTCAGTGCACATCTTGACCTTAGGGAACTTCGACATGCTGGCCGTAGGATTCTCATTTATCAGCCACAGCTCCTCTTGTTGGAGTTTCCTCATTAGTAAGCTTGTTGTTCTCATGGCTCTCAAATTCACTTTCTTTGTTCTCCGTATTCCTCTTGTAGTTTTTGCCTGTTTTCTTGTCCAAGTTCTGCCATCAGTGAGCCCTAATGCTGACACTATCCCTTCAGTAATATCCAGAACTATGTGCAGGTTACCTTCATTATTAACTTGATAGGGGATTTGTTTCACTGTGAGAATGTCACATTGGTTTGAACCCTGAAAAAAATTTCGTAGAAAGATCTCTGGATGATCCAACCAAAGAGGGTTTCCAATACCATAATCTGAAGTGATAAGTGCTTTATGTGGCTAGTAGAAACATCCCAGCAGTTTTCTGTGCCAATGGAAATCTTTATATCGTCCCCCCGAAAAGTCATGGCATGCATCAGGGGGGGAAGCATGTACTCTTGTGGCATTAGGGGGAAGACCTCGAAACTGACCGGCAGACTTGTCGTAGTAATGTCTTGTACTTCTAGAGCCTCTATCATGGTCTTAATATTGTGGCGTTGGATATGAAGAGTGATACACACTGAGACGTCGTGGTAACCAGAAGTAGTCTTCCTGAAGGTTAACGAGTTAATGTGCTGAACATCTTGATGATGACAGTTCAGGGCTCGGGTAACATTCTGCTGGATGAATGAATCTTGACTTCTTTTATCCAGGAGAAATTGAACCAGCGCTGTCCTTGCTGGTGCAACAGCCCATGCAATGCCAGTCTGAATACGGTCATAAGAACACTGCCGTTCATACATGCAGATGTTGGTCAACGTGGCATGCTGATGAACTCTGTTATGCGTTCTTGAAGTGTAAAGGCATTGCTCACAGTCCGCCACGGTGGTATAGCGGTGAGGGTCCTCGGCTGCAGACCCGAAGATCGAGGGTTCGATCCCGGCTGCAGCAGTCGCATTTCGATGGAGACGAAATGGTAGAGGCGGTAGAGGCCCGTGTACTGTGCAATGTCAGTGCACGTTAAAGAACACCAGATGGTGGAAATTTCCCTCCACTACGGCGTCTCTCACAATCATATCGTGGGTTTGGGACGTTGAACCCCAGATATTATTATTATATTGCTTCCACCCACAACCAGTTGCAAGTACAAATGCATTGCTGGTAAACCGTTCTTCTATTAGGCTGAAGTTGCACAGTGACGTCAAATGTTGCCCAGCACAATGACGGCATTGCAAAGTTCCTGCATTTCACCAACATTGACAAAGTGGCTCCCCAGCAGCCTCGACTCCGTCCTCGTGCCGCAGGCGCTCTGCCTATGTTGAGGTTCCGTCTAGATGTCAATTTCTACTGGCGACATTTTGAAGCCGCCCACCGCACCACAGGCAATTTGTCTCAAGCGACTTTCTCAGCCTTGAGTACCAGATGAATGTTGTCACCTGTGATCAACAACAGACGCTAAGAACCACTGCTCACATATGGTGTTCACGGATCGAAACGTGACATGAAACTTTTAGTATAATGACTAGCATGTGCAATCACTCCAGATAACTATGTCATGTCATTATACATCTGGTGCGTGTGGGTGTCTGAATTGTGCAAAACAAACCAAGCATGAAGGAAGGAGGACGCACACAGCGCCGATACTTTCTCAATTTTTCAAACGAAACCATAAACGTAGGTACACTGCGAACCATCTGTCATTTGTGAAGCTTCGTCGTGTTTAATTTTGTTAAAACGATTTTCGATATCGCGAACATCTCATTAGAGATCCCTGAAGCACTTCGAAAATTTGCGCCGTTTGGGGAATCTGGATTCAGTTGAATATTCCCTTACCGGTAAATTATACGTTGCGACTTCGCTTTTTTTCTCTGGAGAGCGCAACCGATCCGCTTTGTCAAGCAGCCTTAAGGAAACCTCCAAGCGGCAGAAGTGATCTAACAGCGATGCAATGACTGGTATAATAATGAACTGCGTCGTTCACAAACGTACACATACATGTATATACACTGTTTACGTTTACGTACCTCACGCTGTCGACGGCGACGCCGCGCAGGATCGCGCAAGGCAAGCGTTATGTATTTCAAAAACGTGGGCAGTTGCATAGCATAGTCGTAAACAATAAACATGGCACAAATGCATAAAAAGAAGCACGCGATTTACCTAAATGCGATCGAAATTGCCGCTCGGTCCACAAGCACATACAGGAGGGGGGCGTGGAACAAATGGACGTCAACATAGCGTGGGCTAGTGCGGCGACGACTCTGTGACTTGTTGCCAGACTTACGAGCGTAGTCGCCAAAAGTGACGAACGCCATTTGTACCAATTTTCTTTGTTCTTGCCTTAATTTGATCGCGTAGGTTACCTTTCTGTGTTTGTATAATAAACGCAATTCCAGCTTGCTGGTTCTTTCGTTTGAAATATGATAGATCATAACTTAGCACATATTCAGGTGCTATACCACCACACACGACTATTTCCATGGCGGTCTGCGAAAATCTCAAAGTGCTCTGCCAAACCTGTTTGCGCTGCGCGCATTTGCAAACTTGATAGAGGAGGGGAGAAAGTCCTTGTTCTCTGAACTTGTTGCTTCTCCATGTGTTGTATGGGAGGGGAGAAAGTGCTTGTTCTGTTTACTTGTTCCTTGTCCATGTGTTGTATGGGGCTGCCCTTCTGAGTTGTGCTTTGCATCTTTGTTCAAACTATAAACGGGAGCTAATCAGATAAAAAGCATGTAGCCTTATGCAGGCTTACGCATAAGAATTTTAAGGTATAGCTCAAATTCATTAGCAATATCGCTTCACTCCGTTGCTTGCCTGGTTTTTATTTTTAAAAAAAGACAAAGTTGCTGCCGTGGAAGCCCATCTTGGTATCCACATGCACATCAAGCAGTTAATGAAAACCAATTGATCACTGCATTCCTAATGTAATGCTGGGAAACAGGTAAACTTGCTGCCCAGTGCAAATGGATCATCCCCAAACTAGGCAAACCACAGCTACACCTGAGAAGAACCACATTGAGAGCATTCTGTGTGGGCAAACTTCTAGAGTATGCCCTGCTTAGCAGAATGCAGGACTACATGGAGTAGCAAGATTACTTTCACACATATATGTACATTTCCCAACCCCATTTTTCTTGCTCCAGTTAGATCTCCAAGTGCTTAAAGATCCTGATCACTGTGGGACAAGTGCAACGAGGGTGTACCGATGCAGCTACAGCTTGTTCTAAGCGAAAACCTGTGTTATAGTTTTAAATGATCACACCTAGTTGCCATACATAAGAACAATAACACAAGTCATTACGCAAGACATACAAACAGGCACTCGCACTACCTGAACCAGAAATCTCTTACTGCTCAACACGCTTAACCATGATATTGGCAGACGCACGCAACAAAACCTACGTATACGCTTCAAATGGCTCATTGAATGAATAAGCCAATGTCTGCCCCAACGAAATAGCACCTAGATTCTCATTAGCTTTGATGCCATGTCACGTGCATGATTGACAGAGCAGAATAAGAGAAGAAGGGAGCTCTTGCTGGCACCTGTTATATGAGCGAAGAGGGCATTGCCACTACGCCTTGTCGCCCTCCCTCTCGAAAACTTATGCATTACTGGACTGGGAGACGATGCATATTGCTTCTGATCCAGCTATTGACTCTGCACATTTTCTTGCTTGTGTTCTATATTTGTCTGAGTAATCACTGGAAAGAAAATTAATGCATGAAAAACAATAAATTTGATTACTGGGGAAAAGCAACGTTGGCAGCGCAGGTTGCTGCTGTTGCTATCCAGGCGTTGAACTGGGTATTTCCATTTGCTTTTTCATTCACAACTCATAAGCTTAGAAATTCTTGGATTTCACTTTTATTGCGTAGAATTGTACTTGTCTTAATGGCAGGCATTACTTTGCCGGTGGTGTTCTGTGAATCGTGATGGTTCAAGATGCCCAAATTTCTACAGGTGTTCCACAACGATATCGTGAAAACTCCAAGAAAATATGGGCGTGACACAAAGGAAGAGTAAGATTTGTTTTTCGTGGATAAACAAATTACTGTGATAAACCTAAGGCGTAAAAATATTGGCTGCCAACAGAGCCAGTCGACACATTTTGCTGTATCAGTCTCTTCAGAATCAATGACGACTTTGACTGCATTTCAGTGAATGGTAACCCGAGCCACTATGCTTTCAAAAGCAAGCAGCTTCTTGAAGGATTAAACATGTTTTTTGTGTTACGACAACTGTGACTATATCCCGCATTGTGATGCAGAAGTCTGACAAATTTCGTACCAGTTCACATTTACAGAAAGGCGTATATTGTCAGTATCTTCTTTCTGTTTCTGTTGTTCTCTTCAATAGGAACAGACTAACAATCCTACATTCAAGTACTGTTCCGTAGTTTTAGTGCTCTTGACAATCCTGGCCGATGCAGAACTGTATACATTTTACGGGAACATACAAAAGCAGGCTCAAAGTGATATGTGCTACACTCAATGGAAGCAGTATTGATACAATGTACAAGCAGGCCTGACATAAGACTGTACACTCGACCAAACACTGAAGTACCGACCCAACCACGTTTAAATGTGTGCTTACACATACATGGCAAAGAATATCCCTTACACCCACATAAATTCATTCTAGCGGTGGTCACTCCAAGGTCAGCTATATGCACCCTATTCGCAGAGAAGGCAGCCATATCACTGGCTGTCACTATCCTATTGGTCGCCACTGCCATCAGCGACTAAATCAGCAGTACAAGAAGACTATGGAGCCTGATGCATTGGCAGACAGACTGGAATTATCGCACACAAATCCGCCCTTAAATGCAATGTTGCACTCATCTAGGCCCATCCGCACAAGGGCCTGCCAGGGTACACGTCATGCACCCACCATAAAACGTTTGCTAAACGTGAAATGTTCGAAGAAGCTTCTCTTAGAGCATAACCTCCAAATAAATCTTCCAGCCTGTAGTCGCCATTGCAACCTCTACAGTCACCAGCCAGAGTATATGCATTATGTAACAGAAAATTGCATTCGTTGAGGAGTCGACATATCATAAACTTTTGCTGTTGAGTTGTTGGGTGTACCTTGAGCCAAACTGGATGAAATGTGCTATGCTTGAAGGAACAAGCAGAGCGAACGCCTTTAGCACAGTGACAGCTAGAGGAGGCGCTGGAAAAGCAGGTGTGCAACAGCTGCAATAGGATTTGGAGCACCGAAATGCAAGTTTGGAGCAGGTTACAGAAAAAGAAAACTCCATTTTTTAGCATGATATCCGAAATTTGGAGCAGTATAAAAAAGGAGGCTTGCTTTTAGAATAGAAAAACAAAAATGTGTAAAACCCATGCAACATCGGCTAAGTCATGCACACAGGACCTGGGCACTGTTATTACAATAAAAGCAATGTGTTAGTAATTCATGTTCTTGAAAGGTCAGACAAAACCAGGATCGTGCTGTTAAATATTGTATTTTTTGTCGTGAAGAAAACAGACACAACACTCTTTCGTTAGATGAGCTGTTGAATTCTGCTATGCTTTTTCTTCTTTTATCAGTCAGCACCCAAGTCAAAGTGCCGCTTTGTCTTTCTTACAATCGACCACGGTGCAACTTAGCGTGGAAAGCTGCCGAAATGCCTTTGGCGGGTATAATTGACTATTTCAGTGATGCTTTCGCAGAACTTGGTCCCGCTGTGAGTAGGTATGGCGAAGTGTAGATGTTTCTGGTGGACAGCACTGGTTATTGTTCGAAGGCTGTAGTTGTCGCTGCCACCGTCGCATTTCTGAATGCTTGATGGGAGCTTGACAGTGAATGTTCGTTAACCACGCTGATTTGCTGAGGCCACAGAGAGACCGTATCATCAATAGTTCAGTGCGCCTCCACAGCTTTGAAGCTGATTAATCAAATCTCGTAAAACACACCCCCATGCAAAAGCTAGGTGGAATGTACTGTGCTGCTCAGTAATTGGCACGCATAGTTTTATGGAACCACATAGGGAACAGCTTTTTTTTTGTCAGCTGAAAGAAAGGAACAGAACGTGTAGACGGGCCTTCGAGAAAGGACTTCGATGTTTCCAGTCCTGGTCGCGTCAAACTCTCTCAGCAAGACATACTTTAGCCGAGTGGGAACGCCTCTGCATGCGTGGTTCTCTGCTGGAGTGGGATTTTGCGACCCAGGAAATGTCATGTTCAAAGAAAAACGACCTAAGCAGCTTTGCATAACTTTAATATTAGGTCTGTTATGTCAGCCTCATTGACATTACATTCCTTGATCCAGACACCTGCATTACGACACTGTGCATTTTGGCCAATATCTGCGCTCGAATCTGTGGATGTAGCTCCAATGAGTCTGATAACACATAGCTGGTTGCCATGTACTTGCCGAATTCATTTTCTCATAACGTCTCAGGCATAACAGGAGCTGGCACCTGCACGTGTTGAAGTACTGCCGAGCTTAGAGGTTGCGTTGCCAAATGCAGTGGCATGGAAGAGGTAGTCCCGGTGTGGCGAGTAGCAATGTAGATTCCGAGGCCTGTGATGGAAAACACAACTTGTCCTGGTGTTAGTGCGCGTTGCGGAACATTCCGCAAATGTTTCTGGTCTGTAGAGAGGTGGTGGGCCCAGCTGAATTGACGATCCAGGTAATCCACTCCTTTTGAGCCCTGTCTTGAGTAGACAGACAATCTGAGTTTCCATCTTCTCCGTGCAGCCCACGGCTGTGGCTTCATTCCCTTGTACAAATTCCATGGCTCAGCGCCACCACGAAGGCACTTGACAGCCACCTGTAATTTTTATTGTCCGGTCAGGCAAGGCGAGAACCAAGTGCCAGCGTCGTCTTGGAAGCTGCTGAACTCTGGTAGTTCTGAGCAGTGTGTCGGAACGGAACGAAAACCGAAAACGAGAAACGAAAAAAAAACGATATGTTTGACCGGGACGATAACGTAAGCGAAACATTATTTGTTATTTCGTTGCGGAGTGAAACCGAAATTTTTTTTATTCGTTTTTCGGTTCACGCGAAAATTTGGCAATCCGGAACAACCAAGGCCATGCAACGTGAGCGATAAGGCATATCTCAGGCAGGAATTCCAAAGTGAAGATGTGTTGAAGTTGTGCGAAAAACGAAAACAGTGGCAACCAAAGGTGTTTATATTAACGCATGCAAGTGGACTTTCGTGTGCCTGTCCCACAGGCCGGCATGGAGAGGGCATTCTCGGCGCTGAAGTTTGTTTTATCAGAACAGTGCTCTGGCATATCAGAGGTACACTCGATGACGGGACGCTTCTGAGATCATGCTCGCTCCGTTGACGCAAACCAATGAGCCTGCTAAAAAATGCGTAATTCACTTGAGAAAATAAATACTATAATTATAAGGATACTGGTTTGCGCTGATTTAAACAAATCCGTGGTACAGTTAGTTGCGCTGCTCTTTGGGAAGAACGTGTTTTACCCCTGTCCCTCTTTCTTAAGAGGAGCGTAACGAACTACACCACAAATGCAATATTTTTATCCTTACTTTAACTTTAAAATTTTGCATACAATGAAAAAACGTTACGAATCGTTACGGCACTTTTTTTTCGTTCCGGAACAGAAACGGAACAAAACTTTTCGCAATGGAACGAAACTAAAACCGAAACGAAAACCATTTTGTTTCTACACCATGGTTCTGAGAGAGCCGGAGGCGGCAAGGCAAACCATTGAAACATAATGTATGGCTATGCTAAAGAAACACAGACAAGGAAGAGATGTACCCAGGACGGGTGCAAACGTTGAGCAGGCAGGATGACAACGCCTAACGGTTGAGCTCTTCACACAGTTGTGTGACGGCACGCATGCATTCAGCAACGTCGTCAGGTGAGGCGCCCGAATTGCCAAGGATCACATCCGCGCAGTACGGGGCAGTCACAGCACTCAGAGCAGCGACATTCAAAGCCAAAGGAGCATCAACGGCGTCCCTCGGCAGCTCAGATGTTCGCAGTATCTTCGGCGTGGTGTGTATGCCGTGGGAAAGTAATCGACATTCCCAAGCGGGTGGAGCCTCGGTGCGTTCTTGGCGAAATGTGGAAGCACAGCGACAGTCAAGTCCTGCGATGAAACCACTGAGGAAGCATGGACGCTGTCCATGGATAGTGCGACTGGTAGATGCAACAGTGGTCACAAACAGGAATTGCTAAGGAAGCGTGCGCACAGTTCCTTAGCAAGAAAGACCTAGTATGCCGAGACCGACAGTGACATTATCATGCTGCTTCGTGAATATAAGTGTCATGTTGCTTCAACCTCAAAGTTAGGGTTCACCAATTATTTGCCACTGAGCTATTGCTGTCAGGAAAACACACATCTTTTCATTGGGCCAGCTGTTCTTTCCGCCCTGCTTCTTTGTCTTCTCCCACGAGTCAGCAGCCAAGTTCAAGCGCAATTCGTTCTTCCTTAATAAGTTCATTTTTTATACTTTTTAACAGGATGGGCAAACAATGTGTCACCATTATAAAGGCAATCATATTATCAATATATTGTATTAACGACTGTACCATGAAAAGCACACGGATCATTTCAAGATTGCAATGGTGCAAAACTTTTAAGTACAAGGCCACAGGTGAAAGACAGTGAGAACTTCACCCCAATTATGTCTCGGAATGAAACCACTGGCAGCTGCCAACTACCTCTGCACCTTTCCGTCACCAATTGCACACACACTTCTCAGCTTTTTGCCAGCACTAATGATGACATTTACGTCATAATTTTCGGCTATCTTCCTGAAGCAGTGTGAGGCAGAATGCAGAAAGTGGATAATGGCAATCCTTTTTTCGCCCAACTGAGGGCTCATCCGCTGCACCTAGAGCCTGCTTTTGTTTCCGCCTGAAGTTGTGTAATAATTGCTGTGAGTTGGAGGCGAGGACCAAGCGTGAGAATCCAGTCGCTTCTAACCTGTCAGTCTGGCATAAAAAACTCTCACGTATAACATGAGCATCGTTAAATGAGTGAGGTCATCCTCAGCAGCCACATTGCAATAGCATGGTGACATGGCTCTCATCATGGTCTGCACATTCAACTACTCAGTGAAAAAACATGGCACTGGAGTAAAATGTGCCTCATCGCATCCCCTGTTTGTCGCCCTTAGGAACAATATTTAAGCAGGCACAGGACTTTTTTAAAAGCTGAATAAAGACAAGACACGGCCCAACCATTCTTAACAATCTCAGAATGGGCTGAATAATAGTTTGAAAGTGGTTTTGCGGATCAGAGGGAATAAGATCAGCAAACATGGTCCCTCTGGAATCAGGCAGAATGATCTAGGAATTGAAAGGTGTTGTCTCTATAAGGTGGATCATAGACCGCATGAAATCAGCACGATCAACACACACCAAATAGCCGTCCCATGTATCTAAAAACATGTCGTGAAATACCTTCAAAATCTCGTTCAAGAGCTAGGGTCCACTTTTCCAAGGAAAATATTACTTAGAACTGAGGCCCCTCATGACGCAATGCAAATCCCGACTATTGTACATACCGAAGAACTTGTTGTTGGGATAGTTGGTATATCATTTGAAAAATAATTGGAGCGCAAACACACGGCACAATCACGCACACACACACCCATATAAAAGTACCAAACATGTACAGCGCTCCCTGTGTAGCACTGTACGGGCTTGGTGCTTGTATGTGGGGGGTGTTTACGTGTGTGATTGTGCCGTCTGTTAGCGCTCTGATTATTTTTGAATTGTACATCCAGACTGCCCGAAAGAGAACTGTCGAGCATAAACAAAACCATAATTGCTCTAGGAATCTCAACACCGGAATACCAACGCTATTGCTGAAAACAACCTCATCATTGTGCTCTACGATAGCATCTTTCATGCAGCTCATGAGTAACCTTGTGGCAATGAATAAAACAGGTCCTGCACGTTTGTGCTAAAGGCAGGAGAATTTGTAGGGTAGCGCTCTGTCAACACCGTCGCCACCTCTTGTTTGAGTTACGAACATGAAAAGGATCAGCCACTTGCAATGGCTCCAAATGTTTCTGTAACACTGCCATGTTTCTGTGACGCCGGTAGTCATGCTTATGTTGCAAATAGCCGAATTTGCTACATTACTACAAATTGATCTTAAGGTATCCTGCATCGAGAGAGCTGAGGGGAGAGTGCTAGTGCCGAAACTTAGAATACATTTGGTTGATAGGTGTTCGTCATTTCAGCTTATTGTTATTCATTGAACTATAATTACATTTTCATCTTGGAAGCCCTCAAGGAGCTCCGTGTCACTCAAGTTCAAGAAGTTTTTCACGGACAGGACCCTTACATGTGTTTAAGCGAATGAGGGGCGATGGTCATTACATCAACGTCGCCAATGCTGGAAAGGTCATACAGCTTTTCTATTTGTCTTTCTTTCCGAGTTCGATCAGGAAGTCGACACTGGTCGTTTTCGAGGTTTTAGTCTTTGCCAATTGCTTCTGCTAGAGGTTTCAACACCAAGGAAGGAGACAGTTTGGGCATACAAGTTGTTTCTTCACTGTGCAAAATGGATCTGAGATTAAATTATACTTTCGCGTCGGTGCGACCGCTTTTGACAGACCGGTATGTAAGGTGGGGGAAAGTTTCTGCTATAACATGGTTTTCAGATTCAGCAGCAGTGCTAGCCAGCCAATACCATGCCTAACATAGGGTTGCTACAGGTCTCAAGAACCTATACACGTCAGCTATACACCACTACTATAGCCCAATATATATACCCAAGGCTGGATATTACACATGGTTAACCGTTGCCGCCAGGAATATTGAAAGTAAATAGAGGCGAGGAAGACAGGAAACAGTAAAAGTGAAAGAACAAGACGAAGGTGTGTGTAGAGAGATAGAGACAGGAAAAGGCAACTGCCGGTTTCGCCTGCGTGGGTCTGCTCAGGTGTGCCGTCTACGTGAAGCCAGGGCCAAGGGGGTGTGTTGCCTCCGCTACGGGGCCTCAAAAAGTCCAGTCACCAAGCTTCAGCTGAACTCCCACCGTACCATTTCCTCCAGATACGGCTAACCCACGCACGGCTAGGCGTGAGAGGGGCTGTCACCAGTCGCCCTGACGTCGTAGATTTTGACCGCGTCTACTAGGGCCTACATGATTCCTAATCGGCAAAAAATGAAGTACATATTCTTCCGAGGGAGCCAGAGGCTTAGCATACCAAGTTTCAGGAAATTTCATCTCAGTTTCATCCAATGTGACCATAATACAAAGAATATCTTGAAATTCATGACGTCAACATTACAATTTTCAATGAGAAATTTAAAAGTGAGACCTAGACAGATTTCCTCATCTACTAAAAAATTGATGGTGGTGAAATTAACATTAAGGTTTTCAAAGTATTAGTTATCAGTCTTAACTAATTTGTTTCACTTTAGTGTCCCTTTAAAATTGTCAACTGTACAGTAATTGAAGCATATTTCTCCAAACTCGGCAATTTCTACAGACTAGCAGATAGAAAGAAGAGCAGCACAGCTTTTGTGCAGGGTATGAAATCGAAAATGAACCATGGATTCAGTAAGAAATAAAAATGTAGAATGGTTCGTTAAGTGGTTCGGCAAGCCAAACTCATCATTTATACATCGCATAATAATGTTGACTTAAATGTGATCAGTAGAGGAATTACAGGAAGAACTGCTGCAGTGAGTACACTTCGAAGTTTGCCATAACTTTTACTGCGACTCTATATTCACGATCCTTTTCATTCCGAGTCATGCAATGTGCCAAGCGTGTGGCACATCCGCAAGTTTCGCCAGGAGGAGGAAATCAGCCTGTTGGCACATTGGTAAGAGCAATCAAAGCTATTTAATGAATACTGGTGAAACTCGGTGAAAAAATTCGGCAGATTCCACGTACCTTGGGAATCGATGTTATGCGAAGCATGCGGAGGGAAGGTGACTGTGTTGTAATGTTTTATTGAGCGAAACGTTATGAAATTACGCTAACGATATGTACAAATGTTGTACGCTCAGACATATGTTCCACAGTCGCATATGTTTTGCATAACAAGTTGTTTACAGTTGCGTAACGATGCCAACAGCAACTTGGGCGGTAGCAACACCAGAAGCGGTAAACTGATATGTAGCGCTTGTGCTCGCCAGGATGGTAGCCCTGGACACTGCAACATATATCAACTTCAGTGGATGGCGCTTTACTATAATTGATGATAACCCGGCGTGACGGCTGTATCATCGGAGTACATATGTAATGTTTATAAAACTGGATAGCCAGCATTGCAACGACAATTGAAGTTTCACGAACATTAGGGGTCTATTCGAAAAGCAGTTCCGTGACCTGGCGTGGCTCTGTGGTAGAATGCTTGATTGCCACGCAGAATGCTTGGGTTCGATTCCTGTTGGGACCCTGACATTTATTATTTGCATTCGTCAGGTCAACGCTGCTGATGACGTCAGCTTTTTTAAAGCTCTGGCGTTAAAAGTACCAATGTTTGTCTCGCCGTTCCTGGGTAGTCTAGACTGTCAATCACCTGTGGCACATACCCGCATACCTGTGGCACATACCCGCCCCGTAGTATGTGCCACAGGATTTGCCCGAAAAGAGTTTGACGACGTACGCGACGGGATTGTCATTATTCATGTCACGACCAGCGAGTCATATTCGTCAAACCATCTTATTCTCACATACTAATTTTTTGGTCTACCCCAAGTTAAAGGGGTAATCACGAGATCAACCAGACGTAGGCGGCTAGATAGATAGATAGATAGATACGCAGATAGAAACGCTAAAAGTACCTGCAGTACGCAAAGAAATGCTTCGCATTTAAAAGCTGTATCCATGTCACGACTCGGCGCAGAAGCACAGGCGCCTCCCAAGTTGCGGCACGGGACTGGGTCTCAGGTGTATAGCTCGCGCCAATTGCCGGTGTAGAGGAGTCAAGGGCCTTTTCTTAACAACGATCAAAAAGTTTTAATAATCTGTTTAAACAATGAGAAATGTATCCCCAACAAAGAAAACTGTTAGCTTCAAAACAAAGGTGACTAGTTATACATTCTCCACAATTATTATGAATAAGTGCAGCATGCATGAATGTTCAAATATGTGGAGACAATGAGCAATATCGGATGGATGGCAAACAGCAAGAGCTGAACCAGTTACTACAGCGCGCAGATCACTAAGGTCAAGCGAATCACATACGTAACCGGGTGCAGCAGAGTCCTTCAACGCCGCCGCCATTCATAAGTGACCCTCTAACCTGGTGAGACGGGTTGACGGCGGCTCCACAAAGATGGGGGGGGGGGGGGGGGGGGCGTTGGGTTTCCAGACGAGCCGTTCGCTGTGTTATGTCCCGGGAGTTGCCCAGCGTGGATATCTTTTCTGGAGCCGAGCAAACTGTCAACGTATAGGATTGGCCTGTTTTTATACGCTTCTCTGGCCGCCGGTCTCAACTTCCAGTACAGTTTTGATGCATCCTTGCAATGGTCACGTACACACTGGTTGCTGCCATCGTTCACACTTCTTTCTGTAACCTTCACTGGCGAGCAATTAAATAACACAAAACACCAATCATGTAGGCACGCGGTTTAACACGTAGCTTGGATAGAACGTCCTGTGGTTCAGATTCCGCTCTCTGCAACATTCACGACGAGCACTTCAACAATATGCAAAACAAAAACATATTATTTGGCACGTAGCTTGGAGTATGAAGTTGGGCGTGTTGGTAATGCATAACTGATCACATAGCGCATAAATTTCACACGGGACAAGAGAAAGGGTGAAGACGAGCGCGGGACAAGAGAAAGGACGAAGCGCTCGTCTTCGTCCTTTCTCTTGTCCCCGTCTGAAATTTATGCGCTACGTGATCAGTAGCTTGGAAGCTATGTTCTGTGGTTCATATTCGGCAGGCGATCGCCTTTCCCGAGCAAACAGTTATAAAATTACACAAGTCAAAAGCCACTGTAGCTCTTATACGGTCCAGACGTATTAGGACATAGCGGCATCATATTCCCTACGGCTAATGCTAATACACCCTAAGTGGCACACGTACGCCCACGACACGGTATTCCTACAAAAGAATTATCATAGCACGTTTGCCCTCCATGAAAGTGAAAAACACCCCATTTTATGGCATATCTTAAGACATAATGGACTAGAAACGTTAAGCCCAATCGACATCTATGACAATCCACCTTGTGAGTCGACAGTCAAACACTGGCACCAGTCAATTCCCTTTTGTAGCAACCCAACAAGCATCAAATAATGCAGGAAGTGCAATACAGAGTCTTGTCTGCTGCTTGCCTATACATAGTCTTGCCAATGTTTCCATGAAGACCTACTTTGCATGTACGTTTGCTTGTTCCCGCGCACAATGTAGGCACCTCCATGTACTTCAGCTAGGATTGCAAAGCACCTAAAAAGGTCTGAGCAATACTTGAATGTAGGATAGTAAGTTTACACCCAATAAACAGAACAAGAGAAGCAGAAAGAAGACTTTGACACTATACTTTGCCTCTTCACCAAATTTTTAAAGGGGCCCCGCGACGCTTTTGCGACCGCCTTATTTAGCACCGGAACGCGTATAATAATGAATGCCGAGATGAATGCAACAAGAATGATGCAAATTGGTGCACGAAAAGTTAAGTTATGAGTCCTCAAAGTTCAAAACTCGAGCAGACGACGACGAGAAACGTTCCCTTTCGTATTTCACTCTCCCGCTGACGTCAAAGACCGCTTCCCATCACCGCGCGCGTCTCATAAAGACCTACTACTTCACACAATACCTTGCTACTGCTCTTTTTGATGGCGTCGTTACCATTGTAAGGCGCTAGCAGTGAAGTGCAAGGAGCATACATTGCGAGATGATGCACTTTTTTTGCTCTCAAGACCAAGCGCCTGTAGCCACAATTCCCGCCGCTCATTGATCGTTGGCAGCCGGTGAAACGATACACCAGCAGGAGTGTTGTCACTGCTCGCGCAACTAGCAACTGCGCATCGAATGCGCACCATACCCCACGCACGCAGGCGATTACACGGGTGTGGCACTACACTACAATGTACTTTCGCCGAAAGGCCAGTCAGCAGATTTTAGGTAGGATGAACGATCAGCGAGTGCACACCACCAAGACAACACCGCAAAAGGCAAAACACCGGAATGCATCGTCCTCCACCACCCTCCCCCACCTAGTTGCACCCCACACCTAGTGTTGGTTTCTTTGTTCTGAAAATACGGCATTTAGAAACAGAAATTATTTCTTTCTGAGAAAGTATGTAAAGGGTTTTTTATTGTTTTTAGCATTCACTCGTACGGCCTAGCTACCACCGTATGAATATTGCACGTCACGTGTCGCGTCAAGCCAATCTGCTCCTGTGTTTTTCTCTGAGCGTTCTGTGTCCTCTGCTCTCTTCCCTCTTGTTGTTTGCGCTGACCTGCACTCTTAATCATGTTGTACTAACACACCCGTGCTACAGTTCTTTAAGTAATTGCTCAGTCTTTTGGTAACGTTCTACAAAAGATATGATTTTTTTTCGCACCGTAAACATCGACACAACCTTTAGCTTACGCTTATGCAGCCCTGCCTAGGAATGGTTGAACATAGAATGCTGCTACCTTTGCACAAGAGCACCCATATTAATGTTGCACAGCTGCGGCCCGTTATAGTGTTACGCATAGTGATTCCCGCAGAAAAAAAACACTTACTTTTGCAGCCCACCAATTCCAGGAGCGCAGAGCAGAGTATATTTTTCTCAGGTATGCGGAAGCCTAGTTTCCGCACAACTTGACACACCCTCAATCGGGGAAGGAAAAAGGTTAGGTAGTGCGTGAGGCAGTACTACCCTTGAAGTAGGGTGAGAACAAGCAACAAGCTCTCATATACTACCAACATAATCTGTTGCTGTTCTGACCAACGCAGATGTCCTTATGGCATTCTTCAATCAAAGTAAATTTAATTTATTACCGCTGTAAACAGCTTTAGGAATCCATTAGCGTCGGTATTTATCTCTGTACGTTCATTTGAACAGACCGCTTGTAGATGACAGCGGTTTAAAAATAAAGATTGTTCCTTACATTCCAGGCACTGTGGAATAACCATGTGAAAGAAGCGAAAAGGCAGAAATAACGAATGGCATAATCGACTGCACACGTCTGGAGTTTACCAGCATTGAAAAATAAATAAATAAAGTGTGTTAAGAGTGATCGCAATTATTTTCTGTACTTTGACTGATTACTATAGGTGAAATTAATAATATTGTGAGCGCAGTTACTGACTCTTCCTTGTCAACTGGACATATCATCATCATTTGTACAACTTCCTCATCTGTATATATCATCATCTTCGTGTGCGAGTCCGAGCTCGACTGGAAGAAAGCGGTTCCTCACAATATGAGGGGTTTTACGTCCCAAAACCACGATAAGATTATGAGAGACGCCGTAGGCGAGGGCTCCGGAAATTTCGACCACCTGGGGGTTTTTTAACGTGCACGACCTCGCACAGTACACGGGCCTCTAGCATTTCGCCTCTATCGAAATGCGACCGCCGCGGCCGACTTCAAAACCGCAACCGTCGGGTCAGCAGCCGAGCACCGTAACCACTGCTCTACCAAGGCGGTACTACAAGTGAAATTTTCAACTGTTTTTCGCGAATACAGCGAATTCCTGTGTTTTTTGAAGAAATTGCGTCCAGATATCCGTCACTTCCTCGTGTTTCTCTAAGAAAAATAAAAGAAAATATCCGTTTCCCAACAATAAATTTGTATTAACCTCGGCCCCATTAAGGCATATATTGTCACTGGCTGAAAGCACAAGTTTTGCCTAGTGACAGTCAAGGCTTGTCGCAAATCGATTGGGTCGAAAGCCACGCTTTCCGCTGTTGACTTTCTTTCCATCGCGATAGTACGTACATGATAATGTTGCTTCCGCAGTCTGCAATGCACGTGCTGTAGACATGCCGGACTGTCGAGGAAGGTCTTCTCGACGTTTCACAAGAAAACAGCCCAAATTTCCAGGAGAGGAGAAACGCGAAACATGCTTACAGCCGGACTCGGGTTGGGGAAGTTTCGCGTTTGAATTGCGGAGGCGTCTGCTAGCATGGCAGTTCAGGGTGTTGGTTCGCCGCGCTTGCGACAGATGGCGCGACGTGCTGTCTGATTATGGCGGCACACACTGAACTCGCTGTGTTTTGGTGTATAGATTTGCTTAAGAGGACAACTTTTTGGGCAAGTTGGTGGTCCATTATGTGACACCAGCGCAAAAAAAGCGCTCGTCTGTGGTTCTACCTTGTCCTTTGTCCTTTTTTGCGCTGGTGTCACATAACAGATTAGCTCTCAGGCTACTGGCAGATTCCTATGCATCCAATGGACTAATTTCATAACCTCGGATGGACTGTATGAATTTAACGTCATGCCGTTTGGGTTAAGTAACGCTCCCGCCACATTCTAAAGGTTCATGGACATTATTCTGCGTGGACTAAAATGGAACATCGATATGTGTTATCTCCAAAGGCATGCGCAGGGTTCCCCTTCAGGGGGGGGGGGGGGGGGCTAAGATTCGTCGCCCCCCTCCCGATCATGTCAATGTATGGGGCTGACTTTGCGCGTTGCCTCTCGCCCCCCTTCCTATTATGTAAATGTATGGGGCTCGCTTTGTCCCCCCCCCCCCTCGCCCCCCTCTCCCCTCCCCCGTGCGCACGCCTGTGGTTATCTCGATGACACTGCGATTTTCGGGCGCGCATTTAGTGAACATAACGAACGAGTGGACGTTGTTATGGAATGAATTAGAAACGCCGGCCTGGTTCTTAATGCAAAGAAGTGTCGTTTCGGCGAGCCACAAACCTTGGTGCTTGGACACCTCGTCAACAAAGATGACATCAGACGTGACCCAAAGGAGACAGCGGCCGTGAAGGCGTTTAAAGGGGCCCTCTAACGCTTCGAAACATCGGTGCTGACCGCATCAACACGTAGTGGCGATCACCAGAACTATTGCGGGCGGAAATGACGATAGATGACACAGGCGTGTGATTGGATAAATGTAATGTTAGATGTAATTGCGGCGTTGCATCAAAATAAAGAATATTATTCCATTTCTTTTCTCTTTAGCGCACTTTCTCACTGAACGCGGAATAGACTAAAGCTCTCCGAACTTTTGAACTTGAAAACTGCAGCGCCGCGAAAGAATGCTCAGAACGCCATGGTACTGGAGGAAACGCGCCGGGAACGCTCCAGGCGCCGTTGTTTGAAGAAACTGTATGTAAGAGCGTTGACAGAGACGCCGTCGCAACAAGATAGATCACTAAAACTACAAAAAATTATAGAGGCGTTCGCGAGCTGCCTTGTTTTGCACGTGCGGTTCACTCTTCAAGCATCACATTTTTTGTTACCTTCGCAACGGCGTCTCAATACGTTGGAATTAACGGGCAATATGGCATGCAAGCTTCCGGTACGTAAGAGCTTTCAGTTCATTTCATTGGCGAGTCACCCGACGTCACAGGGCGAGGGAAACGTGGTCAGGTGACCCCGCCAAAAATCGAGTTGAGGGCAGGCGTCCATTTTATTGTATTTTGAATTTTCTAGGCTGAATGACATCGGAATGCGTGCCCCTATCACTGCCGTTTTTGCTGCACTAATTTCTTCAGCCTTCAGTCTACACAACCCGCTAGTAAAATATGTAAAACAATGAGGTCTTGAAAAGTGTTGGAGGGCCCCTTTAAACCACCTCGCTCAACGAAGGAGCTTCGTAGCTTCTTAGGCCTGTGCTGGTATTTTC
>JALIZH010019252.1:0-70357 GCA_030522465.1 Rhipicephalus appendiculatus
CACATTAACGTTTGAATGGGTATTTTAACGTGCCTACACTAACATTTGCAGTTTGTGCCCGTGAACCGTGGCGAGTCGCACGTTGGGGCAGCAGCGCCATTTTTAGCAGTTCGACGATCATCTGCATCAGCAATTACAACTTATGCGCGCCATTCCGCGTGATATAGTGGTTTTTACTCATCTTCAGTCTTTAACTGATGTTATATATGGGAACTAGCTGCTCTTACCTTTATTCAGCATCACACCGCTATTCAAGTTAATGCCGAAACGTGCGCCAGAATCAAGTATGACGTACACAAATTTGACACGGACAGGTTTCCCTCCAACTAAATAGTTGATGCTTTCGCACATCTATTTCGCGAACGTCCGCGTGTAGTTGGGGTGAAGAGATGGTACAGAACGAACTTGAAAATATTGTTGCTGCTTGCCTCAATAAAACAGCTGATCTTCAGAAAATGCCGATATCTTAGAACTCGTACATTGCGACAGCAGTACACAGGTTGGCTTGATCGTGGTTCACCGTTACAAATACCATGCTAGCATATGAGAACAGTCGCAGATATTCAAAACTGTGAAAAAATGTGAAAAATGAAACTGTGAAAAAAATGGCAGAAAAAGAACGCGTGGTCTGGAGCGCGCTGAATGTGCATCGTCGTCAGCGTCATCGTGTGTTGTCTGCGTCACCGTTGCCTTTTCCGAGCGAGAGCGCATTCGTGTTCGTTTTCATCCATGGCAGAAAGAGAACGTGTGGTCTGGAGTAGAGTAGAGTAGATACTTGATTATGTAGCGCACACTCACGGAACGCGCTAATTCTTCATCGTCATCAGCGTCATCGTCATCGTCATAGCGTATAGAGGGTACCTTGCATGTGTTGTGCCGGACAACGGACGAGCCTAGACCCGAAGGTGCTTCGGCCCAAAAACATGGTTTATCCCTCCGTCATAGAATCGGTATAACACGAAAGTAAAACTTCTCCTTTCAGAAACAGTTGAATGTTTACTGTACAATAATATAAGAGTTCTTCGACAATGTATATTGCTGTTTTAACGTGGATGCGCCCACGTTGACGCTTGGTAGTACCTGTCCATCCCAACGACTAACGTCCACGATCAAGGATTAAATACACCCCTGTGGTAGCTGTAGCGGTAAAAGGTGTGCTTAATCAGAGAAAGTTGTGTGACAGCCAGAAAGGCAAGGCTGACTAGACGCAGAGCTTGGACTAAGGTCGGCTTCGCGTGGCGTGTTAAAGAGTTGAACACCATGGCAGGACTAAAGGGAAACGCAACGCGCGTCTTGTTCTCCCTGTAGCCCGGACGCGATCTTCTCGGGAGCGAGCTTAAGCCTGAAACGCTGTGTTGCAGCCAACACAGGCAGGCTCTCCTCACAGACCTATTTTTTCGTATGGATGAACACTGTGAGCGAGGCCACCGCTTGTTCTAAAGTCGCACCTGGTGGTGTGTTACGGCGTTGAGAAAATTGCGCTTTCCTTTTGGAATCTCTCGGAATTGGACGGAGGCGTAGTAACGACATGTTGCAGGAGCTAATTACGCAGGCCATGGTCGTGATCAATGACTTCACCGCCGACCAAGAGCACTGCGAGAGGTAAGTGTGAGATATAAAAAGTGGGTTTGTACGACATGCCGATTATGTGACCATGGCGTAGTGGATAGCGTGCCCGGCTGTCGCTGTCGCGGACCGAGAGGTCGTGGGTTCGACTCTCGGTGACGAAAAGTTTTTCTTCACGGTTGATTTTTTTTTGCGTCATTTCCGTGTCGTAAATGTGTCACTGAAGTCATGGTGGACCTCGGCATAAAACACTGTCGTGTTAGAAGACAGATAGATAGACGAAAAAAAGTGGCACAGCAACAAAGCGAGAGATAGATAGAAATAAAGAGTATAAAGACATATAAAGATACAATGGCAGGAAGAGAGCAAGTGACGAAAACGGAGATTTAAAAAAAGAACTAAAGAACGACAGAAAAAAAAATTAAGGGTAGAAAGTAAGATAGATAGAAAAGAAGGTAGAAAGATTAGAGAAAGATACATGAAAAAGAGACAAAAAACAGAGACCAAGACAAAGAGAAAAATCAAGACAGAAATAAAGAGCGAAAGTAGAATACACAGAGTAAAAAAAGGAAGTAAAGATAAATAATGTTAAAGAGCGAGAAAGAGGAAAAACAGGTAGGGAGAGAAATAAATAAATTAACGCAACGGCAACAAAAAACAAGTACAAGAAACAGAAAAGAAAAATGAATGAAGAGGAGAAAGGCCACCAGCTCCGCTCTCCCTTCAGAATTCGTACCACTAGTGCAAAACTGCAATATATCTTAAAAAATTTTTTAAATTAGTTCCTTCTTGCACGATTTTTCGTTCACGCACAACGCATACTTTGGGTAATCACCGACGACGCCGGCGCGGAATTCCTACGAAACCAGCTCTTTAACGCCATCGCGTTCAAAATTATGGTAGCTCCGCAATACTGACGCCTCGCTTGAATGAAGAGCGGAGCAGAGTGGCCATCTTTGTTTCTCTTTATTTCTCTCTTCTATTTCATTCTCTGTCTCTCTGTTTTTAAATGCGAAGCATCTTATGAACGAGGCCTGTCCCCCAGTTGTCCGCCGTAGCCAGATGACGAAGACGATGACGCTGCCATCACGGCACTGCACATGCAAGGTAACCATTATACGTCATGGTGATGACGATGACGCTGATGACGATGAAGAATAAGCGCGTTCCAGACCACACATTCTCTTTCCGCACAAGTTGGTCACCATCATGCTGCAGTAACTCCGCGCCTTCCAAGAAGATGTGAACCCAGAAAGAAAGTTCACCATAGCCCCTACTCAACACCCGATCCCCTAACGCGCATGCGAGGGACATCGAGCGCGATCCCGTACTCACAAACGTGGATGTTCTCTGCCTTACCGAAACGTGGAACGCCACAAGACCCACCATCAACGGATACGATGCGGTCATTTGCACGGAGGAAGTGGAACGCCCTGCTGGTGGCGTCGGGATCTACGTCAAACGACCGCAAACCGCAGTAGATCTCGAACTACCAGTCGCCAGTCAGGGTCACAACGGTGAACATGCCACCGTAACATTCTCGACAACCATCAACATCATCATTATGGCAATGTACCTTGCTCCAAACCTCACCCGAGGAAACGTGCAAAGGTACATCGAGAAGGCGATGCTGCATTTCGAGACCACCTTCTAAGACAACCCCTTCATACTCACCGGGGACTTTAACGTGGACATCATGCACAACGACTGGTTAGTCCAGCACATGGTGTCTCGTTACGCTGTCCGGTGCACTTCGTACGATTACAAACATCATACAACCATCAGGGGGACCTGTATAGACATCGCCTTCTCAAACTTTAAACTACAACCTTTGCAGCAAGATCCCTCAACTTTATACTTCGCGAACCACAAGGCCGGTATACTCAAGGGAAAACGTTCTCCCGAGCTTAAGGTCATCTACGATGATGACAGAAGAGGAACTTTACAAGACTCCCATGGCTGCTTCGCATACTACTCAGGGTTCCCTTACGGGGAGATGTGTCCGGTTTTTAAATGCGAAGCATTTCTTAGCGAACTTCGGCGAGTTTGAGCGTATCTGTCTATTTATCTATCTGGCTATCTATCTAGCCGCCTACGAATTTGAGCTCTCCTGGCCGTATCGTTAATGGGATTTATACCAAAATTGCTGTGGCGTAACATGACTGTATGACGAACATAAATGACTGGTCATATCATGCAAATCATGACTAACTAGTCATGAAAAGTATGATTTATACGCCATGGGCGTAGTGCTCCTAAGGCCGTTTTCTTAATTTGATATGCCCAAAAATTGTTACGATGAGACATTTGCCCCTTCACTTCCACTACGATGAGACATTTGCCCGCTTGCCCCTTCACTCCCAGCGGTGCTCCTCCGCAAGTCTTCAGCTTAACCGTAGACTGTGTGAGTGGCGGAGGATTCACTAACTGCTGCTTCCATAGGTCTTCCGATATCAGAGAAACCGCGGCTCATGTGTCTAGTTGCATCTGCACGCGCTTCCTTCCGAGCATAAGTTCTACCTGATACGGCTGCTTCGCAACGCCGGCGTGATGTACGGCGTAGATCGTCATCTCATTACTAGAGACCGGATTATAGGCAAATGCCTATTTTTTTACTGCGTTCCTATCACGCCACTTTGATATATGAGCATGAATTAGGGGTAAAGGAGGTCTTTTATAGTGTTTTTATAGTGCCTATAAATGCCTATTTTTGGTGTTCGTGCCTAAATGTCTATGAGTGCCCATAAATGCCTATTTTCAAGATTGGTGCCTATATGAACGCTATTTAGCCTCAAATTTTGCTTTCGAGTACAGTTTGAGACCGTAATTCATGTTACCGGGCAAAATTGACGTTTCGGAACTCTATGGGGTGCAACAACCTAGTTCCCTAGTTCAACAAACTTCTGGAAAGCAACTGCTAGAAGCAGTTAAATGGGACGCGCCGGCCACCTTACCCCACCACTGACATGGCGCGAACGCTTGGAGCAGGGGAGAAAAAAAGACGCTATTTCTGCCAGCCTAAATGGGAGCTGCCCAGCGTATACAGTGGAATTGGGGAGAGGAAAATAAAGGTGGGGAGAGGAGAGTCCATGGCCGAGGACGTGGTGGGCGGCTTTTACAGCCGGTTTTCCAGTCCAGTGTTCCCAAGGAATTGAAGCACCTCCTTGAAGACCTGGGGGTGGTCAGTGGCAGGGAACAGGAGGTTCCTGTGTGCAGCAGCAGGAAGATGGAGAACGAATGCGAAACCATGGAGTGCCGTCAGGGGGAAAATAGAAAGTAGGTAAAAAAAATCAGATGTGCAGATGGCTTTTGTTTCGTTTATAATTTACTCTTAAAGGAGCACTGACACAAAATTTCGAAGGCGAGATAATGAGTGAAATAGATGTATGTGGAGACATAGACAACGCCTACGAAATATAAGAAGAGCGTCTTGCTGGGCGAGTTGGTAATACGAGATCATAAATGTAGCGCAAAAAACCACGGACACAGAAAAAGGGCACACATACACAGCGCTGACTATTTGCCCTTGAAATATCAAGGGCAAATATAGCCTAGAACATATTTAAAATCAATTTCAAAGTGCATGCCGCACGACTGAGCGAGATGCGAGCCCCTCGCGACGTCGACATCAACGCGGTAGCAATGTAAACAAACTACGTCACGATTTTGTGTTGGCTGGTTGTTGATTGTGCCTTTGCGCTACCTGCGATTTCTTCCTCCGTGCCTGCGGCTTTGAGTCTTTGCGTGTGCTGGTTGTGCTCTCTGCTGTATGCTGCTCGTCGTGCCCGTTGGCTGATGTCGTGCACCACCTCTGTAAACTCTGTTGATATTCCGGCACTGACTCTACGATAAGTGTGAATATGCCGGGGTGTTCCACTGTCGGTGTCACTTTCCGAGCCGCTGCTGTCGAGCGGGTCAAATTGAAAATGGTTGGCCACATCTAACAAGGCGGCGACTCCTGCCTGCGAAAAATCGTCGTCTTCGGATGACGACGACGACGATGGCGACGGCATTGCACAGCACGTGCAGGCGTAGCAGACGAACTGTCAGTGCGGCACCCGCTCTCGCGCACGCCGCCTACGTCACAGTACTGCGTGGTCACGTGGCCATCTGCGTTTATCTTGCTACCGGAACTGCTCCTGACTAGCTCGGTGCTCTTTGAAACCGAAACTACGACTGGGCGCTGTAAAAACGTCTGTAAATAACTAACCGTCGCGCACTCGCGCAAACGAGGTTTCCAGCCGTGATAAGTGGGTCGTAAGCTACCTATTGCAACAACAAAAAAAAAAAAAAGGTGCAAAATTTTTGTGTCAGTGCTCCTTTAAAGGGCGCTTCACCAGATCACATTAGAAATTTTAGTCAGATACTGGAAGTGTTCGCGTGCCCAATGAAGAGCTTTGTACGACAAGAACATTTTAATTGGTTCATTACGAGCCGCGAAAGCATGATGCCGGTAGATGAGCTTGAAACCTTTGCCACCCGCAAGCCAAATTCCTTCCCTGCCCTCTTCGGTATCAGAGAAACTCGGAGCCGGAAGATCACACGACGTTGACGCATCAACACACCATGCGCACGCAGGATTACAATATGTGCACATGACATGCCCAAGTCAGGTCGTGCGCACAAGCGGTGTTGTATCGTTTCGGCCTTTGCTCTATAGCGTACTGCCTGTTTCTTTGGGATGGATCCGTCTATGCGTTTGGAGAGGCTGGCATGGATCCTGTATCTTTGCCACGACACAGCGCGTCGCACAGCTGGAACTGCTTTAAGGAACGATGCTCCAAAAACAGGATAAGCGTTCTCAGGGCTGGCGCCGGCACGACGCGGGAACGGCGAGAACACGAACACAAAAGAAATATAGGCAGCTAAGTCTCGCATCGCTCTCGATTCGAAGAAAAAAACTAAAGAAAAGTGCGCACACATTCCGTTTGCATGTTTTAATATCTCTATTAACTTTCATTCTTCTATTCAAGCAACAGTTGCACAAATTACACATGTAGCCTCGAATAATTCTCGCAGTTTCATGTACTACTGGGACATACACAGGACCATTCCTTGTTGAACTTCACCTCCCCCCACATTGGTGCGCGCGCCCGTGAGATAAAGGGCACGAGGCATTCAGTCTGACATTTCGCCTCCTTCCGGGGAGCGTAGCGTCGCAAATCTTGGCAGACGTGATCGTTAGCGCAATGCATGCATTACACTTCTAGCTCGAAACGCTCAAACCTGGTAAGGGGCCCTTTAGGGTGTTCACACAAAGAGGAGAAATTGACTCTGCGCTATTAGACCCGGCCAATACAAGGCTAACAGACCCGTCTGGCCTTTTAGCGGTCTGGCTATTGAATCCTGTGCTGCCCTTCCCAGCCATGCCGAAAAGAAGCAGACCCAGGAGAGTGTTTATTCGATGGTGGACAATAAACTTACCATTCTGGACGATAAAAGGAGAGACCGTGTTCTGGAAACCGTGCCCGAAAAGGGACCATTGCATGGCTATGTTAAATCATTAACGCCTTTGTACAATCATAAAATATAACATTTGTTTGCTTTCCTATCGTAGACCAGGTCGCGCACGTCCTTAATCGAAAATTTGAGTTTTTGTAAAAATTTATTGTGCCTATATTTACGATTTTGGGGGCCTAAAACTGTGTTTTTCCTGCCTATTTTTTGGCGCCTAAAACACGATGTTTTAGTGCCTAAAAATCCGGCCTCTACTTATTACCTTCTTGCTGGTCGGCAACGGCGTGAATTCTTCCCACACCCGGCGGGCGTTGTCTGCATACTTGAGCCAAGTGACCCATGCGTTTGCAGCTGTAGCACCTTGCTTTCCGATAACGACAAGAATTAGCGTTGTGCTCTTGCCCGCAATGGTGACACTTTGTCTTGGTTGCCTCGTATTGCTTGCCTGGCTTGACCGCAAATGCCGCTTTCCTGCCTGTCTTCCTTATCGCATGGACGTCGGCTTCCGTTCCACTGCCAGGTCGAAACCCCCTCGATTCCTGTTCTGCCATTTCAACGCTTTTGGCAAAGTCGCAGCAGATTCGAACGACAGCTCCTTTTTTAGTAAACCCGTTTGAATGGCAGGGTTTCGCAGTCCAGCGACGAACCGGTCGCGTAGTGCGTTGTCAAGGAATGGGCCATACTTGCATTTAGCGGCCATGTGCTTCAGTGCAACTGCAAAAGTCGCTACTGTCCCGCCTTCCGCTTGGTACCGCCTGTTGAATCTGCATCGCTGTGCGATTATTCGGCTTGCAGGCTCGTAATGGTCACTCAGTACCTTGGCCATGTCTACGAGACTCTTCTCCGCAGGGGTCGCCGGTAGAAGCAAATCCTTGAGCCTCTTGTACGCGTTATTGCCAATGGCCGTTATGAAGGCTGACTTCTTAAGCTTCTCCTCTTGTACGTTGGCTACTTCGCAGTAATGCTCGAATCTTTGCACGTACGAAGCAAAGTCTTCATCGCCGTTCTCCAGGAATGCGTCGAAGTCCCACATCTTGGCCACGCCGTGCTCTGCCCTGCCTTAGTCCTTCACGGGATCCGCCCCTTCCCAACGTAGATCCGTTTCAGCATCCTCGTCGCCAGTAGTTGTAGCGCGGGAACAAGAAGGCAGCTGTGACACGTTTTGTGGCGAACAGTTTAATCTGATAACCCACAATCTTGCTTGGCCATATATGCACGCAACTTGCGGTACGTCAGTACTGACGTCACCGCGCTTTGTCCTTTTATAGACAGAACAATTTTTTTTTCCTCTCTATCAGTTACTTTTTTTCATGTCTATCGGTTACGCCACCGACGGCAACGGCAACGAAAACGGTGTTGGCGACGCCATTCAACGCAGGAACGGGCGCCCAAGAGGTATACGCTCGTATACAATGTTCGCGTGACAGCTTTCTGGTGTCTATAGGAGCGACATGAATGCAAAAGCGAGTAAGAACAAGCTGTGTAGGTAGTGCAAGACAGCAGCGCCGTTGTGGTAGATTGTACCAGAAGTTGTGGTCTCGACGACGTTGATTCGGCAGCGTTGCCTCACCAACCCTTCCAATCAACATCACGCTAGCAGTGATGATGATTATATACAGGCGAAGAAGATGAACGACGAATGCTGTGAATATTGTGCTCACGCTAAGTTTCCCCACACGCGGCAGCTGCCACTCTGGCCGCTGTTTATGATGGTGCTGTACGTTGGACGAATGCCGTTAAGCGTGACTCGCGAACAACCTCAGGGCCACGACAAAGGCCATTAGAAGGCATGAGAATGGGAGTTACCAGACAGTTGACACGATTAAACTGCTCAACAATACCCTAGGGGCCGATAAAACATGTCTCAAACTAATCACACAGGCTACGAACTCGCGTTAGGGTCCACAGCAATATTTCGTCTCCGGGAGGAGAAAAAGGGGGAAGCGTAGGAGAGGAGAGGGCGATACATATGACGTACTGTCACAGCGCATTGTCTTATTATAACAGCGCCATCTATCATCTTTAATCATCAACGTATACGAAACACCACTGACGCCATCTAGTATATCGTCACCCAACTGCAGTTTGCATGCATCTCTATGGGACAGCGCCATCTAATGTATGCTAAGGGAGACGCTACTGGCTACTCAGGATGCATCGACAACCGAGAACCGCCCAGGTGATGCCATGAGGAGCTTCGCCCCTAAAATGGGGTTGTTCTTTCGATGATGATGTAGGGCAGGACAGTGCAAAATGAGGTTGTCCATGCTGGCTATGCATGAAGAATGGCGAAAGATACGTACATATGCAGGGGACCGAGGTGCCAGTGCCCCTTTTCCGGTCAGCAAGAGTCTGTCATTCATGAAATATATCAGGGGTAGCGGCTGCGTTTGGAAGCACTTCAAGAACCTCGCCCTCAGCCGATCTCAGGAAATACTTATTAAGATACTAATATCAATAAAGAGTCGTATATCTGCATAAGAAGTCGAAAAATTCGCGACCATTGTTTTCGCACTCTTGATTCCGAGTTCACGCCCTTGATTACCGGGAACAAGCAAAATCTCACAGAGGCGACAGATGACTGAAAGGACATGCTCAATGAACCTGTGCGCAAACCTCATGTGATGGCTTTACACTAGGATACTAAGGTATTGAGTCTGCTGGTATCTGCATCGTGTCTAAAAGAGGGTGAGCGTGTCTAACATTCACCTCGCTTATGGTATTTTAAGAAGTGCCTTAAAAATATTGTATGCAAAATTGATCTAATAGCCCTTTCTCCACGTTCTCTTACCTTTGATTAAATATTTTTTTCTGGAAATGCGGCCCCACCGCTAGAGTTTGCAGCGATTTCAGGAATTCACGAAATATAACACTGAAATAGACGCCCAGAATCAATCTGTTAATATCAATCTAAGTACTTTTTTTTTCATTTTGACGACAGGATATCAAAGCCACAAGCTAATACACATATACCTACGAGAATTGATGGCAAATAATACGTATGATACGTCTGAGAACATTGTGCAGTAGGTAGATCTCGGTATTTTATAGTATTGGTGCAGTATCTTATTCTGCACCTCTTTTAAGGATATGTGCTTTCGCCAAGCGAGATAATCAAAAGGCATGAACAGTAAAACATAAATAACAGCCAAAAATCATTCGAGGGACATATTTGCATATTACTTTGATTCAACTGGAGTAAAAACATTAATTTAGGGAAAACAATCACTATTATAAATCGCATGAAACGCTAAAAATTCCGTTAGTTTAGAGCAAGAAATAGCCTTAGTTACAAACAAGTGAAGTTGTCTGTGTACATGCGATTGCTCATCGACATACATGATACACACATTAAGAGAACGTTTTGTTGGGCGAGTTGGTATTTCGCGCCTTAACCCATTAAGGACCACGAAAGAACTACTGGTCCGATTTTATTGACATTCTGCGTATTTAATTAACCACAACAGATAACCACATGTGCAAATTTTCATAGAGTTACGTGTGTTTCTTCAGAAGTTATGATACTGTACTATAAAAAGTACGCTGGGCCTTCGAGATAGCAACGGGCAAGGTGACTTCATGCAAGAATGGCGAGTACGCTGGGCCCTTGCGAAACGAATAACAAAGTTATCTTGGCCCATGCAACTTAATCAAGGATCAGTGCTTTAGGGAAAGCGTAACGTCACGCTTTTCGCCACACCATTTCGATGCATTTTGGCAGAATTGAACTGTTTTGCCGTCTTCTTGTGAAAATGTCCGTATAGATAGAGGGTAATAGCAAGCACATTGGAGTCTGGAGAGCTTTGATATTTCTCTTGGGCACAACAAGGCGCAGTCAGTGTTTTGCTGTTATGTGACTAAAGGACAATAGTCAACGCGTAGAGGGTCTGCTAAAATCTACAATGTGGTAGCAGACACTTTATGCGTTGTCTGCGGCTATTTCGATCATCTGGGTAAATAGGGGCTGGTACCACTTCTTCTCAGGAATGAAAATTATTTAGTCCTTCACAGCTTGATCGTAGTGCTCAAACCCCCCTCATGGCGTTGTTACTGCGGATGAAGAAGCATGACAGTGGCTCTACGTTTTTTTCTTTTCAGTGAATGGCCACCACGATAGAGAGCATACTGACTCAACTGTGCAGTCTTTCGTCAGCATAGCAATTATGCTGTTGTCTTCGCCATTTTCGAAACAAAGCTGCTTTCCTGAGTCAACACAGAAGTTATCTTACCCACGTTCCTTTCGTTCCATGTTTTTTTTTTATCGTTAGCAAAGAGCATCCATTCGTACCGTCGTCATTCCCCTCCTCCTCCTAAGCTCCCATGTTAGGGTCATAATCGCCAATTAAAACATCAAGAGGCTCTCGTATATTCACAGCGACATCTTTAGCAGCCTCATGAGTCTGAGATAACCGAAATAAACGACATTCATAACAAAAAAAAGCCTGTTGAATCTATGATGCAACGCACAACAAGAGTTACATGTATGCTCCCACGAAGGCCCAGTGTACTAAATAAATTACAGCAACATTTGATTACTCCTCACAGCAAAACTATGCACTCTATAGGCTTCTCGCGCTTTGCACGGATTCAATTGCTCTTCCTGAAGCAGAAGCAGTCCGTTTTTTCAACATATAAAATATAAAACTTCAAATTAATTTAGAAAAAGTAGTACTGACGACGTGCGTTTGACAGGCTCTCATTTTCCTAAAGTTTGACGACTCATAAAACAGAAAAAACATAACCGAGTCAATATTCCCAATTAGGATTTTCTTGCTGCAACATTTGGCATCAGAAATTGTAATCAGCAAGATCAGAATATACTGTTTTGTATTTTCTATGCCTGAAAAAAGGAAGTGTACTTTTTAAAGTACAGTGGGCCCTAATGGGTTAAAATATTAAGTACGAACGATACACACCCCACCCGTCTCTTCGTAGATTGAATTTCGTTTCGCATCCCTTGATTTCATGCTGGCGAAAACTCGCTGATGTGTAACGCAGTAAGACACGTACAGAAAAGGCAACTGAATAAGATTACATCTATGCCATTGCCAGTCCTCACTGTAGGGATCATTTGAAATGCGGTTAGTTTAACTCAAAGGGTTTATTTTAAAAGGTAAAAAGGTGTGTTTGTATATTTCTACCTTATCACCATCAGCCACGAATAGTGGTATCAGTTTCCCTGGGATGTGGTCACCACCTTGTATCTCTAATAATATTATCTGGGGCTTTACATCCCAAAACCACGATATGATTTTGAGAGACGCCGTAGTGGAGGGCTCCGGAAATTTTGGCCATCTGGTGTTCTTCTAACGTGCACTGACATCACACAGTACACGGGATTCTACCATTTCGCCTCCATCGAAATGCGACCACCCCCGGCCGGGATTGAACGCGCGACCTTAGGGTCATCAGCTGAGCACCATAGCCACTGCTCCACCACGGCGGCCACTTTGTATCTCAGATATAACGGATGAAACTGCGAATACAAAGGGTAAAACTGCGAAAAAAAGAATTTTATAATAGTCAGTAACTTTCGTCCGAAGCAGCTAGAATTCGGACAGGTTCTTTTCGGCGAAACATCACCGGGCTCGAGCTTCTCAATGGATACCGGGGCCGTCTTCGAGACGTTGACCAGGAGGAAGACGCCTTCGCCGCTGGACGTTTAAGCAAACACAAGTTTATGCAAAAAGTGTCAAAGCTAGCCCGCTAGACACCGGCACTGTGTCTAGCCGGTAAGCTTTCCTAGTAGCAAAAGACGACTCCCGGCTTTCTCGGCCCTCTGTCTGCCCCGCATCACTCCTTCGCTGCCCGCTTTCATTGACACCGTCGAAGACTGGACAGGCACTACCGTGGAAGAGGTGGAGGGGTGAGTCCAGCCTGCTCCAGCTCAGGAATATTGACCTGGAGAAAGGAATGGGGGGGGGGGGGGGTCTGGTCGAGCGCGACCATAAAATAGTCGTTCTCTTAATTGCCACTTCGCGTTGAACTACACCGACACCACTGTATCTGTCTTCAGTGGCACACAAACTCACCAATCCCACAATAAATAAACTACTTATCATTTACAAATGGCAGTGAAAAGAGGGCGCTGTTGCTGTGGAAGCTTGTCAGGCTTTGTATTTTGTATATGGCATCGCGTACAGTATTATTAATTGTGAAGGTGAGTGTTTATGACCTTCTGACTCACTCCTTGCGGCGTCAGAGTAACGACGGCGCGCTGTTGATTGATGCGCGCCGTCACCTTTCAAAATCCCAATGCTCATCCACATACCTCCTGTTTGTGGACCCGCTGTTAGCGGCTGGTTTCGTATGAACTAAGCATCTCTTTAGCACATGACGCTTTCCAGATCCTGACGTCGACCTTTAGGTGAACTGATCATTCTACTCCGCAGCTGCATAGACTCATTGACTGGAAACGTCGGGGAGTCAGGGGGCGTGCAACGTACGCTGTCGCGTATACCAATGTCGTCAGTGTGGCCATGACGGCACTAACTAGAGACGTCAGCTCACAGTCTACTACTCGTCCAAGTAGCGGTGGGCGGAAGACGTTAAGATACTTTCTCGGATGCGAAGTCGTGCGGCCGCGTTCGGCAGTTTTACGCTGACCTTTACGTGAACTGATCACTCTACTCCGCAGCTAGAAAGAGTCATTGACTGGAAACGTCGGGGAGTCAGGGGGCGTGCCAACGTACGCTGACGCGTATAGCCATGTCTTCAGTGTGGCCATGAGGTGACTAACTAGAGACGTCAGCTCACAGTCTACTACTCGTCCAAGTAGCGGTGGGCGGAAGACGTTAAGATACTTTCTCGGATGCGAAGTCGTGCAGCCGCGTTCGGCAGTTTTTGCTTCATTGCTTCAGTATCAAATTCACTACTATAACCAGATTCATGTTTAAACAACAAGAAAAACAAAAAGCACCCGACCTGCGCGAAACAAACAACATATTCACAGCGCAAGGTGGAGGAGCGGCCCTAAAGCCCGCGATAAATTCATCCTTTCAGAGTAATTTTAAAGAGGGACTAGGTGCGTTGAAAGGAACTCGCACACACAAAGGCGCCTCAGGAATGAAAAACAAACATCCTTGATCCCTCGCTTGTAGGAATAGGAATAACACGACAGTGAAACGTGCCTGTGCAAAAGTAGTTCAATGTTGATTTTTCATGGATCAATGAAAGCTTGCTGAATGTCTCTTGTTGTTTGGCTGATATAGCGCCATTGGATGTAGACGCGCTTATGTAAATCCTACTGACATATCCTCATGTCGACGACTAACGTCAATGAGCACGATTGAACCTTTGTGAACCCTGAAGTAGTAAACATAGACTTGGACGCTGCATGTGGGGAATCCCCCACAAATATGGCATCAACAAGCACATAATCACTACTCAATATGCGCTCATCAAAAGGGCCGCCTATCGAGGATATAATTGGCAAGGCGCACGCTATCGAGCTATTGGGTTAACCTACACTGCTCGTGCATACACTATATACCACACAGCGCTTCAGCAACAGTACAGCCAGAGCTCGTTCCTTGAGCCATGAAAGCGTGAAGGAGTCCCGCTGCCCGCTGGTGTGTTTCTCACTACAACAAATCACTAACTCAAGCTGTAATGAAACTAACTGGAGGAGAGAAATCAGAGACCCTGCCTCTGCTGCGACTACCGAAGCACGTACTGTCCTCGCTCGTTAGTGTCACGATGCAGTACTTCACTTCACCTCCCCAAGACAGCGGCACCAACCCACGCCGACGAAGGTCACTGTGAGAGAAAGAATTGTGAAAAATATAAGGCGCATTTGTAAAGGCTCATGTATTAACGATGGTAGCACTATGGTTAAAGCACCTGGCTCCTATCGTCGTGGACCGAGAGGTCGTGGGGTCCACTACGAGGTCACTCGATTGAACGAAAGATTTTCTTCTGGTATCTCTGTTTCATCCTTATTGAAAATTCTGCGTTGGTGAATGCTAGAATTCTTGGTAGATATGGTGGAAACAATAGTGGACAAGGTGGAAAGAATAGTGGATCTGGTGGAAATAATAGTGGTTAAGCTGGAAGCTGTGGTGTTCAAAATGGTCAGTGATGGTGACGGCGGAAAAAGCTGGCTGATGGTAGCGATGCAAAACATGTGTGGGTTGGTGAACAAGCTGGTTGACGGTGGAATGATGGATGTATTGTGGATGACGGTGGCATGAGTGAAGTGCGTGCGGCAGTATGTGAAATCACTTTAATTTGTAAGATTTTGGACTCGAATGTGCAGACCACTATGTTTACAATTCAAAGAAGCCAACAACGATCATGACGCTTTGTAGCACGCTTTTTTTATTCATGCCGCGTCAATAACCGCTTCACTTTTTTGTGGAGGGCAGCAGCCGCAAATGTTTGCATTTTGTCCACGTATTTTTTTGATGCTTAGAAATCTAGACGTGTCGGTGTGAACAGCGACAGTAAATGTGTTACATCGCCGCGCAGTTGCCGAGAAGTAAATGAGCCCTGGCTTCGCAATAGCCCCTTTCAGAGGATAGACCAGAAAACAGCTTCCACTTAATATTGCCACGCTATAAACGCTACTCTCGCAATTCTTGAACACTGATTTACCTCGGCCGCATCCTAAGGTAACAGCGAAAGTGCATGTGAAGCTAAAATGCACAAACCTTTACCTTAGGCACGCGTCGAGGTAAGCCCCATCAAGTAGGACTTCCATCATCCTATTCTACCACCACGATTTCCACGAAAGGATAGTCCTAGCGTACCGACCGAGTCCGAATACGTGTCATCGGCGCTTCTGGGCTTCAGCATACACAATTCTGACGAGTCCTAATGATTTTACTGCACAGCTGTGGCATCGATTAACCTAAATGAAACATTCATTCTTGTGTACGGTGTCCGCACAAGACGCGAGGAGCATCGTTGCGACGCGCAACGCCCACGGTCACCGAGAGCCGCCGGTTGCACTCATCGGCCCCTTCTGATTCGTATGCGAGAACTCAGATTGGTGAATTTGTATGCCTTGCTGCACGAATATGATGGCTAATTTTTACCGCGCACTGCATTCGTTTTTGGCAAAGCCGTTGTGTATACTGAACCTTAGGGCTGTCGTTATTTACAACTATATTTTTAATTAAGGATATAGCTTCCGATCACGGAGCTTACATGGCCGCGATGTACGATGCGCGAGAAAACATTCCCGTACTCAGTCAATGTCAATTCTTCGCGCGTACATATCGAATGAGCTGAGAGTAAGCATAAATCATCTGCACATGTTGCCCTTTGCAAAGAGCGAGAAACGCCTATTAAACTTCGCAGTAACAGCCCGCAAACTGTACCTGCTCTTCGGCCCAATTGATGTTTTTAAATGCTAAAATTTTATTTGCCTACTGCAGGCACATTGAGCGTTTCTATCTACGCATCTGTAAATCTATCTAGCCGCCAACGTCTCATCTTTCTACCGCGCCTAATCTTTCTAGAAGCTTCGCGATTATTGTAGATGGTTTTGTTAATATTGCGCGCATGACTCGAACACTCGAGTTTATTCCAGAGCTTGCGCGACAACCAGTGATGAGGCTGGAATATTCGATGACACACGTGTAACTGCCAACGCGCTTCACCGCTTGTCAGTATTTCGACGGCCGACGCTCTGGTCACCGCTAGCAGTGCCAGTGTGTATTGCTGTAATCTGACTTTCAGTTTCACGGCCACATGTTCGGCCAAATAAAGAGATTCTTCTTGACATGCCAAAAAAAAAAAATGAAAATAACGAAACGCGCGTGGCAATATACATCGTGCAAGCTCTCTGTACAGTGAACATTCAGCTACTTCTGTAAGGACACGTTTTACTCTCGTGTTATTGCAATTTCTATGACGGAGGGATCAGCCATTCTTTTACCCTGTTTATTATCACCTTGATATGTAGTTTACAAAATAAAGTACTAACAAAACGAACTTAAAATCATGAGCTGCGACTACACTACCACTTTTTTATGGAGCAAATTAAGTTGGTTTGTAATGCCTACATATCAAAATGACGCCATGGTGGGACTGAACATCAAAACATTTTTCCTCCACTAAAACAAAAATACGTCAATACAACTTTCTGTGAACAAATTGCTATGATTTTCAGTCGTATGCGCTTTTCTCAAGATTTTTTTTTTGCAACACCTGAGGGGGCTACAGACGTCTCAATATAAGCTGACGTGGCGTTTTTGCCAAGTTTAGGATATTTTTCTAGAGCCTACGCACCGCACACAGGCCAAACAAAAATACTAGGAAATAGTACATTTTATGAAGAATGTGATAAATGTAATTGATGCATTATTTTAACATTGTCATTACTGGAAAGGGTTGAAAAAATGCTACAATTTAGTCAAATTTGCCTACAAGCTAAGGAGTGGAAAATCTAAAGCTACCATAAGGAACTGTTCTATAATAAAATCACGGTTCTCTGAAAACGCAAAAACGCGATTGTTGAAAAAATGCCCGAAACGGTCGATTTGTAGAGAATTTTCTTTTCGTACCTAGCTTTCCACCATTACATAAATTTCGAATAGTGGTCACATGGGCAAAAAAATTTTGCAGCTCAAAATAGTTTGGAAAAACACTGCAAAACTAATGTCTACGTGTGTGTAATTTTCTCGAATTTTTTTATAGAAACTGATTTTTGGCGAGCGCGACTAATGTTACAGTTCACGTGGAATGACCCAGTTGCAAGCGTAATTTGCAACATCTTCGTCCCTCTGATATTTGCCTCACCGAGAACGGTGCCCGCGGCAGCCGCTAATTTTCTGCGACAGAAGCTCCATAACGCAATCACCTAAACATTTTTCAAAATTTCTTATTGCCGGTTGCAGAGTTGATAGCAACTGTAAATCATCCGTGCCTCTACCCGAATTCCTTGATGCGTGGTATACGGGTATGTGACATGCGAGACTGAAGGAAAGGGGTTCGTGACCTACTCGACAAGCAACCCTCACTTTTCGCCTAATGAGCTCTTCGGAGTTTTCGTCATACACTATTGCTATCCCATACAAATGTTGGTATTTGTCGAGTTAAGGAGACGACCAGGAGTGCGCCAGACGTAGGCGGTTAGATAGATAGATAGAAAAATGCGAAGATCTTAATGGTGAAATTGCACTTGTTTCGCTAAAAATGTGCTTCGCATTAAAAATCGATGGCTCGCAACATGCGAAATGACGTACACCTTTTGGTTTAACGGACAACCACGCCAACAAGCTAAAGACGACCACGCAGCCAACCACCAAACCAGCTGTGGATTTCTTGACGCAACAGATATACGTGAATTATCGCGCATTTTTTTTTTTCACTGTCTGACGGCTCTATTAGGATTTGTTTTTTTTGTGACTCGACTTGTTGGGCTTTAAGAAGTAAAGTTCAGTGCTGCATTGCACTATTTACAAGAGAAGGCTACATGCATGGGCATTATATAAAGCACCTCCGTCCCTGGATAATGCTTGTTTACATGTGCGTTCACGCATCATCGGCGGTAAAAATGGGACTTCCAGAAGTTTCAATCCATCTGCCCAGTCAACAATTTCTTTAAGGACACATGCGCTCATTAAGAAAAATTATAGTCGCTGTCGCATGCTTTCATTAATAGCGCAATGGATCGCATATGTATAATTCACTGCAATTTCGGCCGTTATTTACATCAGGCATGGGACAGCCATGACGCTTCACAGGTAGGCGGTTGTACCTGAGAGTTGAGCTATTATCCTTTAACTCTTTCCGAATGAGAAATCACTTTTAACCTTCTCATAATACTCATATTTGCCTGCTTGCTGGTTCACTCACTTGTTTCGAGAAACATGCGCTTGTGTCCTTAAGAGCCCCTCATTTGACTGACGTCATACGTTTACCAGTTGTTGTTCGCACATACCTCGACTGTCTTAAGACTATTAAGTACAAAGCCCTAATGCTTCATGGAAAGCTTCTTATGGAGAAAAGAGGGGGAGAGAGAGATAAGAGAAAAACATGACTGATCCCTCTGTCATAGTAATCGGTAAAACACGAAACTGAAACGTGTCTTCACGGAGCTTGTTGTGGGTTTATCGTGCATTGTGTCACCGCAAGGGCCAATGAATGAATGTTATAGCAACAAATTTTAATGTCATTCGAAGAACGGCAAGCAGCTCGAAACTTGCAGCTCACTCCTCAAGAAGAAATGTCGCACGAAAAGAACATACACAGGACGAGCGCAAACTAACAACTGCGAATAAATAGAAGCAGCGCGAAACAGTAACGACAACAAGGGACACACACAACAGGACTAGCGCTGTTCTGTTGTGTGTGTCCCTTGTTGTCGTTCATTTTTTTCGCGCTGCTTCTATTCGCATTATGAACCGACTCGCCCGAACCCACAAGTTGTTGCTAACACAACTAACAACTGTCACAGCTCGACACTTCAAGCGTGCTGCTCAAACAGAAAAAGGACGCACGAAACGATCACACAAGTATGCAGAGGACGAGCGCGAACTGACAATCATATGTGGGTTTTAACGTCCCAAAACCACGATATGGTTATGAGAGACGCCTTAGTGGAGGGCTCCGGCAATTTCGACCACCTGTGGTTCTTTAACCTGCAGATAAATCTAAGTAGCTACACGGGCCAGCGCGAACTGACATGTGACACAGTCTGAGCCGTGGGCTTTTTCGCAAACGTGGCCGCTGCACCGAGCGACGTGACCGTCGTGCTCTCTGCCACTTCAACGCAGGCAGAAGACGTACGAACCATCGCGATCACGAGATAAGCCAATGCCACCTAGATTTCAAGCCTACTCACTGCCACCGTGAGGTCACGCGTTTTGACCGAACGAGCACGTACGGGAAGCAGTGAAGCCATTCCCAGCAACGTCGTCTGTGAAAAGATAAAATGTTCGCAGCAACTTTTGCATAAGCAATAGCTCAATTTCGCTTTGTGCGTCGGGAATCGGCGCTGGTTTAAGGAATGTATTAGGCTTTAAATTTTTTGTTGAGATTTATCTATAAGCCTATTTATTAATCAAACATAAAAGATCGTACGCTATTGAAGGTACGACCGATTTATAAGAGCAACGTTTGATGGCCCAACAAAGGGACGAAATAAATGAGGTAAATTTTATTCAATTTTTATTTACTTACACACTAACAAAGACGCGACACACTGAACAGAAGATGCACAGAAAATGTTCCTATTCGTTCGCTAAATTTCTGCAGTTTTCTCTGATGAGTGAACGCTTTTGTAACTGTCATGCCGGTTCTTGGAATCGCTGTACTTGGCAGGCGTCCTTAAGTATTCCGGCTTCAAATGGAGCTCACACACATGAAAACTATTTAAGAAAGCAATTTATCACAGGCTTCCTGCTCCGCATGCCCCTTATTGACTAAGGTACAAAACAGGGAAAATCTTTGAGATATCTACAGGCATCCAAATTCAGATGAGGAGCAGCGGTACATATGTCGAGGAAATAAATTAGGTGAAAATGCTGGCGAGACTGGTGCATAATTATAATACCGCAAAAAGTGGTCGGAGCAGCGGTAAGAAATGCTACGGACTACATAACCGACGTACGACCCCACGCACCCGAACCCTTTCCCTTTTCTCAACAAGGTACTCAGAGGTGTTACAGTAAGGCCACGGTGCTATGCGCAAATAGCGAAATGTTTACCGACCCTGAAGGAAGAACGCCTGTTCTGAGAATATATTGCTAAGCGCGTTTATTGCTTCATTTTGATGTGTTCGGGGTGCGAGCAGCAGAACGTAAAACGCATCTCGCTCCGCTTGTGAAGTCGGTTGAGCCGGGCGTAAAGTTGCGTCTGCTTTGTGTCGCCGTCGTTTTGCAGTGAAATAGACCGCGTATCGGCCAAACCCTTTCGTTAAAAACGCGAAATCTATACAGTTGATATCACTGTCTCGGGACGCCACGTTATCGCGGGGGCGAGCGTCAGCGACGCTTAGATAAAAGTGTCTAATGTCAAGGCTTACGCTAACAAGTCAAAAGCGCGCACGACAGCGTTGTACAGAAAGAACCGGACGTGTTAGAAGTGGTGCTTTTAAAACAAATCAAAAACATACCTTCGAATCACGCAGAGGACGCATATAGATGTCATTCCGATGCACGGCACACTCTCATTTCGCTTTTTGGTAGTCCTTTATGAATGAAAACACTTGTACCTCCAGTACGTTGTCAATAGCGGTGATAGCTGGATCCGCAGCACTGCCCCATTGGGAGAGCTTCCAGGTGTACACCACGCGAATATTCAGTGAACGAAGCACACATATCGCCCCGCAGCACTACACAGACGCAGAAAAACACGGTCATCTTCATGCAGTCGCCAAAAGAAACACCGGCACACCCCGACAGGCTTCGTCAGGCTTAGCAATCCTGCGCTCTCGAACGGCGGGAGCATGCATGCGCACGTCTGCTAGGCAGAAGGCAAGGCAAGGTCTATCCAAATAGGTCGTGAAACTTCGGGCGAAAAGCGGTTCAGAAGCTATTGCCAGCGACATCAGTATGGGGGAGTTATGGGAGCTGCGATTGCAGCGCGACTATGTTTGGAGGGAACAAACACTAATAGCGGGAAATGAAGTTTTATTCAAAGGCGAAGCAATCGTTATGTTTTACAAATGACATTTATTTCCCCAGCAATATTATGTAGGTGCAATCAGCAGATAATTTATGGCAGTGTTTTATTATTACGAAAAATCTCTTTCTTAGCGCCCTCTGCGCACGCCATTTATTACTCAGTGCAGCCCCTGCGCTGCATGGAAACGCGCGCTCGTAAAATTCGTCTGTGATGACACACCCCCTCACGTGTTTTAGTGTTCCGCACTTGCTTAAGTTCTCTGAATTATTTTGGTGAAAATTTAAGTTGTGCTGTGAGCCAAGTTGTGACGTGCGTTACATCGTTGGTGAACGTCGTGAGTACAGTGTCCAACGGGCAGCGGGACGATACGGATAACATTTAACGTCGAGTGCTTGCCTCGGTACCTGCGGAAAGGATGTGCTATGCAAAAATGCAGTAGCAACACACGTATGCCTGGGTACCCATGTCTTCCAGATAACAAACAAGGGCAACGGTTAGGAGGACTGTGCTCACTGGACTTTCATGCGTCAGTATATTCCCTGCGGCCCGGCTTTCTTCTTGAACACGCAGTGCCTACGGTTATTCGTGTTTATCGGTGAGCAGATCGCTAAGTTATCTATCGCGCTACAATTCCGCATACCTGCATTCGCATGCATAACGGTAATTTATCGCAGCATGAGGCAAAACAAAGCGCACGTAGTGTCCGCACACTTTGTGTGCTGATTCACTTGGTGCTCAATTGTGTGCAGTGTAATATAATTGAGTTATTGTGACCATTGAATAAAACTGAAGTGTCATAATTTTGGCGGGACTCAGCGTCATTTCTTCTCGTTAGAACTGAAGAACACAAGCAATGTGTACACTAAGGAACCTACGTATGTGCGAAGTAAACGAGCAACGCTGCAGATATGAAAGGTACACTGCTGCTTGCTTTAATCCATCTGTGGAAGATGCCGCGAACGCCGAATAAAAGTTCTAAGAATAAGTCTCCCAGTGAAACCGAGGCGAATTGAATGGTAGTACACTTAAACATCACTATCTAGTCATGAGTCGATATTAGTTTGTCTAGGCGTTGACTTGAAGCGCATTCGTGAAGGACTCGCCGGTGATCGCCTTAGCGCGAGTCCTTAGCAATCAGGGGGCCTACGAAAACTAATTTGTGATCAAATTTCGCGCTAGAGCCTACAAAATGACGTCACTTGTTCACCAGCTATTGTGTCACATCCGCTTTATTTTTTGTTCCGCCGGAAGTGTTCCCTCCTCACACAGATGGCGCTAAGCCCCATGAGCAGCTGATAAGACGCCATTTTGTGAACGTATGGGAGCTTCTATGGAAGTTTCGCTACCAGTTACATTTACCTTGGACAAGGTTCAAAACATAGTGACGTCAGAGGCCATGCCCGGAGGTAGTGAGCAGGCCTGAATAATTTTTCTAGGTGGCATTGGCTGGACGCGGAATGCAGCCGATTGCATGGCGCCTCATGTCCATATACAAAATTGTCGACTCATTGCCGGCACAGCACGTAGCGCGCCCTCTTCAGTATAACGCTGCTCCGTCACCTTTCAAGGAAGCTCGCCTGATGAGTGCTGCCATCTTCTTGCACAGTAAAACAGTTCTTCCGTATTCGTTATGGCCTCGAAGACTACTGGCACCCAAATTGTCAGTATCGAAGGACATGCTTTACCGCTATGAGCTGTAGGCTTGTATTTTTCCGCTGCCATTCACAAATTTTTGGTTTTGCCGCTGATGTAAAAAAAATGCCCCCACCTCCCCGAAGGGAATCGTGAGGAAATGCGAATGCGCCGACACCGACTTCATCGCCTTGAGAGGCGCCCAGCCAGCGAACGGTCGAGAGTGAGGCGCGAGCGGACGGGAGAGTGGGGCGCAGGGAGGAGAGAGAGCGAACGGCGAGAGAAGGAGCGGCGAAGCACTGCACCTACCCTCTCCTACACTCTCTCGCACCACATGCTCCGTTTGCTAGGGCCGAGGATAAGCGCGCGCGCCCGCAGCTGTTGCCTATGGGAGAGGGAGTGAGAGCAGAGAGATAACACCTGCCGGCGCGCGGACACCTCCTCAACCTATCCTCCTGCTCCTCCTCCGCGGACAACGCCGGACAACGCTGGACAACGCGGGACATCGCCGCCTGACATAGCCCGACTAAGAAATGGACTCGCATTTAAAAAGGTTTGGCAAGGACCCGGCTTAATTATTTTCAAAGCCCAGCTGTTGTTGGCTTTCTTTGTAGTGCTGCGTTTTGATCACACCGTGGTTTTGATTCACTGTAGTTTAGTGTTCGCGCTGACGTAAATAACACTCTAAGCTATAGTTAGACGACAAGTGAGGCCGCGTACTTGAAAAGGATACGACTGACACCTGCCCGCCTACCAATCTCGAGTTTCTTTTTTCAGAAAAATAGTGGATGGTCTTTTAAGGCTAAATGATTCTCTAGGCTGGTTGATTGGGTCCCTGGAAGACCCCTACATTTCCAGCATGTCATTCACAGTACAAACGGGCGTATGAGGTCATAATTATAACACGCGTGAGTAATACTCGTAGGAGCTTCAGTAGGGATTAGATGAGAGTTACGGAAGGATTTGCATTAAATATTTAGTCCAACATAAATAACTTCAAAATATTAAAAAAGAATTGTTATGACACAAATAAAAAAAGGATAACATCATTCTGTGAACCTGAAACTTAACAGGCTTCGCATACAATTCGATGTATGAATGTTTGAGAGAATAAGACATGGATGGCCATGCCAAAATTGAAGTAAAATGCAATAAAAAGTCACAGTTTCGCCACTAGCGAGGCAATGAATGCGATAGCAAGAAATTAGAATGTCACACGAAGAACGACAAGCAGCTCGATACTTGAAGAGCTCCGCCGTCACAGCAAAGGACGCTCGGAAAGGACGCATAGGTATATACAGGACAAGCGTGAACTAACAAGTGTCGTAGTTGTTAAGTGTTTGTATTTGAGCAACGCGCTGCGAGTGTACACAATGCAGAAGCCTATGCTGTTGTTGTTATTCTTACCTCTGACATGGCTCATACCTACTCAGGGGGATTGGCCAAGAATTGATTATATGATACTGTTAGACTTTTCGACAATCTTTGATATTTCTTTTTCTTTTAAACTGCGACACGTGTAATGGAAGCTTGGTGGGCACACTTCTATCAGGACAGGATACAGGCAAGCTGTCCCAGGAGACGAAAAACCTTATGAAGAGACGTCAAACCATGAAAGGCCAAATGCAACAGACAAAAAAATTGGGGGGACTCCTTAAGCTTCCCCTTTAAGAGTTCAACGCGACAGCTTATATCCTGTTCCTAGTGCGCATTTCAATCACTTAGTGCATACTATGGTAATGGGTAGCATGCTTTAAACCACGGGCAGTTATGCGGTAAATGCGGGAAATGTTTCCGAACTTACAAGCGCACTTCACTGCGTGGTCTTAAGGGAATACAAGTAGTAAGGTGTGTGCCTTTTTGTAATGGGTAGACGGCTTTGAAACCACAATGTCGTTATGATATTCACATCTTCTGACGCCCGGTGGCAATGAACGCTTGGTAGCACGCAATATTACTGTGATATTACATGTTGTATTGTGACGCCTGTATACAGGACGCGTGTGTTTTTAAAGCATGAAAGTTATTTTCACTGAATTTCCAAGCAGAGGAAGTTATTTTCAGTCCCAAGGAGAAGCGGGGCTGTGTGGTAGAACACCTCCTTGCCACGCAGACGGCCTGGGTTCGATCCTCATTCGGACCCGTAAATTTTTATTATTTATTTTATTTGCATTGTTCTCGATTTTTCGGTCACGGACAAGATGATGATTTTTCGCTCACAATCAACGACGCCGCCGCCGACACCGACGCCGGAATTTCTGCGAAACGACCTCATTTAACGCTATCGCGTTAATAGAGCTGGCAGAGCTTTCGAAGTTAATCAATAGGTGTAAGAAAGCCGACATAGGAATGTATAACATGAAGAAAATTGAGCATGGTGGAAAAAGGGGAAGAAGAGTAAAAGGTGTGAAGGCAAAAGTGTACATAGGTAAAAATCAGATGTATGCATTAAGGGACAAGGAATGCAATGTCACAACCAATCTGGATAGGATAGTTGAGGTAACAGAAGAGTTCTACAGAGAACTGTACAGCAGCCGAGACAAGGAGGATGATATCGTAAGAAGCAGTTATAGCCCAGAGGAATTTGACATCCCACCAATAACGACAGGGGAAGTAAAGAAAGCTCTAGAGGGAATGCAAAGAGGCAGAGCCGCTGGTGAGGATAAGGTAACATCAGACCTGTCGAAAGATGGTGGAGAGATTGTGTTAGAAAAACTGGCCGCCCTGTATACGAATGGATCGCTGGGCGAGTTGGTAATCCATGACTACAAAGAACTGCGCGAAAAAACTGGCACAAGGAAGAGGAAAGTTATAGCTTCTAAATTATATTACTAGTTGTATGGGCTCTTTTCCGTGTTTTAACCTTCCTGCGCTTGTGCGTGTCTCTTCCTTGTGCCAGTTTTTTCGCGCAGTTCTTTGTAGTCCTGTATACGAAGTGTCTCACAGGTACAGGTACAGGCGAGCGCGAACTAATTCACAGGTACAGGCGAGCGCGAAATAACAAGTGACACAGTTGTTACATTGCTGTGTTTGAAAAGCGTATTCTTTTCGCAAACGGGGGGACTGCCGCGAGCGAAGTGACCCTTCGTGTGCTCAGGTAACTACAACGCAATCGTTCCGGCGAAAGCCCAATTCTCCTTCACCGTGAGATAAGTGCGCGCGCGAACGGACGAACGGGCGTCTACCCGCCACAGGGCAAAGGGCGCGAGCGGATGAACGCGGGCGTCGCGACGAATGGGGCCGGTGGGGCACCGTTCTATGGCCTCGCCGAGCGCGCCCTTTGCGCCATCTCGCTGGTAATGCTCAAAACACGCTGAAAACTCGCTGTATATTAATAGCTCGCCGTTTGAACGTCGAAGGAACGTGCGCTTTCGTGGCTCAGCGGTTAGCGCCGCGCGCTGCAGATCGAGAAGTCTCTGGTTCGATGCCGCGCATCGGAAACATTTTTCTGAATTATTTTTCTTTGATGCTTTTATAAATATATAGATACATATACATATATGGGGCGCGACGGGGACGCCAAAAACCAGCCGAGACTGTCCATATAATTGCTATCGCAATAAAAACCGACGCATCGCGCATAGATGTTATCGTGTCTAGGCATGTAGCCCGGTGTGCACCCATCCGTATGGCGCCGCACGTCTAGAAAAACTGTTGATTCATTGCCAGCAGTGCTCTCTTTCGTCCGAGATTACGCTGTCGGCCTGAGGAGTGCTGTCGCCTTCTCTTAACTTTAAAAAGCTTATCTGAGCCCGATAGGGCCTCCGAGACAAAAACCCCGCTTGTTTGATCTCAAGCGCCAACGCTTGACAGCTTTGATCTGAAAGCTTCTTTTCCCATTGACGTCAGCTTGGTTTATCAGCGAGCGTAAACAAGTTGGAAAACCATTATTATGCACGATAGAAGGGCCGCGAGTTCTACTTGTTATTAATGTCCCGTGCTTGAAAACGAAGACGTGCTTAACCGTCATTCAAGTCAGGTTACCTGAAGGGTATTGCTATCTTTCCTGATTGCACAAAAATTCTCCTCAGTGGGTTATGACTTCCAAGACAAACGTATATGATTTCTTTGATCTCAAAGGCCACACTTTTCACCAGTGCATCTCACTTGCGCGTTGTGATCTACTGTAGCTTAGTTTTTACCAAACGTAAATAACTTTAGTTGAAAAAACGGCAGGAAGGGAAAGATGGAAGCTGTGGATGAAAACGCACAGTATTCCCATGGTACCATGAGAATCGATGTTATGCGAAGCATGCGCAGGCAAGCTGACTGGGTTGAATTCTTTTATTGAAGTGTTGTACGCACAGACATATGCTGAATAGTCACATATGTTTCATATAACCAGTCGTTTACTGTGGCGTAACGATGCCAACAGAAAGATTGAGTATTACCAACACCAGGAGCGGTAAGCTGATATGTAACACCAGTGCTTGCGAGGATGGTAGTCCTAGATAGTGCTTCGTGGACCAACTACAGTGGATGGCGCTAACAAAAATTGACACTAACCGAACGTGACGCCTGTATCATTGGAGTACATATGTAATACTTATAAAATTAGGTAGCCAGCACTGCAATCACAAATGATGTTTCACCAACATTACGCCTGCAGAGGGTCTTTTTGCACACCAGTTCCGAGACCTGGCGTGGCCCTGTGGTATAATACTTCATTGCCACGCAGAGTGCTTGGGTTCGATTCCTGCTGGGACCCTGATATTTATTATTTGCATTCGTCGGGTCAACGCGGCCGACCTCAGTTTTTCTTAACGCTCTCGCATTTCAATTAATAACGTCTGTCCTCGCCGTTCCTGGGTCGATATAAATTGTCAAACACCTGTGGCGCATACCCGCATACCGCAGCCCGTGGTATATGGGTATGTGCCACACGTGTCTGCAGGAAAGGGTTTGACGACGGACGCGGCAGGATTTGAGGCTATTCATGTCATCATCAGCCACACATTTTCATCAATACCTCTTACCCTCCCATACAAGTTTTGGTCTACCCCAAGTTAAGGAGGCGATCACGAGAGCACCCAGACGTCAGCGGCTAGATAGATAGATAGATAGATAGATAGATAGATAGATAGACTGATAGATAGATAGATAGATAGATAGATAGATAGATAGATAGATAGATAGATAGATAGATAGATAGATAGATAGATAGATAGATAGATAGATAGATAGATAGATAGATACGTAGATAAAAACGCAAAAGTGCTTACAGTACGCAAAGAAATGCTTCGCATTTAAAAACCGCAGACAGGTGTTGTGTGCTCGATCCGACATTTCGACAAGTGGACTTCTGAACAAAATAAGTGGAGCGGTAACTGGAGGTGCGGAGGGGGGGGGGGGCATCGTGACTAATTGAGCGTGTAAAAGGGAAGATGTATTTCGTGAATTCCTAGAAGGAGGGGTGAACTCTGATTGGTTTTCTTTGTGCATGTGCATCATCGAATGGTTTCAAGAGCCCCATAGAAGTGTTTATACCTGCTGGCTGGAGTGCATTGAATTCGTGAATAAGGTATGACTCAGTACTTTCTGTCTCTTGCGGATCGGAAGTTTGACTGAAGTATGTAAAGTTTGAGTTCCTCAAAGTTGTGACCTGCTACATTAAAAAAGTTGTGCCACTGCTTTCGGTAATTTCTTTATTGTGTCCGCGCGATGACCGCTGAATCTAACATTACCAGGCTGTACCGTTTGTACCATGCGGTGTGTTGAGATGGCGCCTCTCCGCTCGCGGCGCTATGCCGGCTACCAATTGGCACGCGCCAACTCGACGATGGTGCATGCGCTGACTTTAAGATGTGGCACACGAGCGCTTTCAGGCGGCGGCGGTTAAAGTCACTGGAACGGGAAAAGCACCATGTTCGTTTTCTCTCGCCGCCGCGTGCTCTCGGCGGCATTGCCACATGAAGGGTCCAGCTCGCTCGCTTCGCTAGTCTCTCGGCGCGCTTGCGGCCGTCTGACTAAATTGATATACGCCAAAATTTCTACGACGAGATACATCTCTGCGATGAATATGAATGACAGGTGGTAACATAAAAATCATGACGTCAGTTTCATGTAAAACACGATTCACATTTCTTTATCGTCTTAGTACGCGCTCGTGCGCGTGTAATCAATTTCAATTGCCGCTATTTCATTCTGGGTGAGTTAAAAATTGGCAGCCGATCCACAAAGTGAACGCTGATCATGGAGCGCCCTACCTCTACGCAACATTGACAGAACAGCAAGCGGCTTTGTGAACGACGACACATTTCTAGCGTTTCGAAGCGTTCAACATTTCCTAATCTCTTACTCATGTGCAGTAAGTAAGCTTCCGGCATTGCCATTTCAAACAAGCTCTGAACTGCTCTCAATTCCGCTGTTGAAAGTACAAATATTGTATTTTGTCCACGTCCATTCAACTGATTTGAATGGTAAAAAAATGATATAACAGTACAACACTAAACACCTCCAAAAATATTCGATTGCCTGGTAAAAGGAGATACATTAATACATAAGAAAATGTAGCAAAAGTGATGTATATAATGGTGTACACGATAGCCGTAAGAGCTCGATCGTTCAGTTATAATATTGCTCTGGTTTAATGTGCCAAAAACCCGGATATAATTAAAAACCAGGATCATGCGAAGTATAACGTAAAAATCTTTTAGTGTATGAGCAACGTAACTCACGGTCAAGCTTAAAAAAACAGGCGCAGCTCACCTTGTTGAGGAGAAAGTAAACACCAATGATGTAACAACCACAATGAAAAATACCAATGAAAGACGTTTACGATGTACGGAATTATGGATAGCACACATGTGCGACTCTGCGTCTTCTTCCAGAGCACCCATGATGAATAAGTTACATTCCTAATGCCAATAAGCAAACTCACATTGCCGTCTCGGAGCTCATAGAGAACGTCGAAAGATTGATCCTCTTGCTCCATTTGAAGCATTAGAACTGTAATACTAGCAACCTATCGCTGTTGCAAACTGCGTCACTTAAGATTAGCAATCGTTGGCAAAAATGTGCGTTATATCGGAAGCAGCATGACAGATGCGTAAGTGTGATGTAGAGATGCTGTGGTTTACAAGAAAAGATCCCGGATTATTGTCGGCCCCGATTGCGCCTCATTAAACAAACGTTCCGCTTTCCGACAAGGACGCAGGCGCCTTTTGAGCAGAACACCCAGAGTTGGCCTGTTCGTGAAGCGGATGTGATCCGTTGTCACGCAAAGACGTGCCCACCCTCCTAGACAATTTGAGCTGTACCAAGCATGCAGACTGAAATACTTGCTGAAATGACGGAGCGCGATTGAGGGCAGCATTATTGTGCAGGTTACAGCCAGGGTGGTCTCCGAAGAACAAGGTGTCCAGCCATCTAGAGCTCCCAGAGGGCCCATCTCGCCCCCCTTTCCACTTACCTCAACACACACCCCCTCACATGTTTCTTTCATGGATCAATAACGTTGTTTACCTACCTACCTACAGCACATTATGCATGAAGGAAATGAGAGCACAAGTTTTATCATTCCTACGAGTGCATCCGCTTTTGACCCAGAGATAGCAGTAGCTTCCGAAAAACTGCTTCCCGGTAGATGACTGAGAACCAGTTTGCTATTTCATCGCAATCAGACGCTTTCATTTTCGTCGTTATGACAGTACATCTGCCTACTTGTTTTCAGGCTACATATGGCGAGAAAATTTATTGCACTACATCAGTGTGTAGCTGCTCATTGAAATGTGTCGCTGCATTTCTACATTTCTGGTCGCCATTTCGAGGAAAGAAAATTTTGTGTTTCACTTTCCAGAAGCACTAAAATGTCATATGTCTCTTTTGTATTCTGTCCATTTCTCCTTATTCCTATTCTTTATGAAACATTTTGTAATTATTTATGAACTTCCAAATTTTGATAGATTTTTTTAACTGCACAATCATATAGAGATCTGTATATGCATGTACAAGAGTTATGAAGTAAGATTGCGGAACTAATTACATTGCTCGTCTATCGCGCGGAAGCAACAAGCCAGCACGCTGCGATAATAAGGCTTTCTGTATGTCGTGGCAAGCGCCTGCAACCCGGATGTTCTTTTTTATTCGACCGGCGACTTACACCACCCGTTCAGATCCTACTTCTGTATTGGGCTATTACCGAACAGAAATCGTGGAAGTTCATTAAAACCTGTAATGCAGTAGGTTTCTTCGCAAATACCTTTACCAATATTTCAATGCCTTGCTAGCACCTGTAGGTTAATTGCCAGAAACGTACGGTTAGTGTTTCATTTGACAAAACGACAACTATTACAGCTTGAAATTAAACTCATTGGCTTCCTTCCTATCCTATTATTCTCCTTCTTGGTTTTTGTATAAGTGTCATCTCATACAGCTGGATCAGATTTCAAATCCTCAGTCTGATTTGTCCTTAAAAAGAGATAAGCTACGCAGTGGGAAGGTTCGTGTGAGGACTTCTGGCGTATGCCAGCACACTTCAAATTCAGCTACGAGCCAGGTTCATGCAAGTAGTGTGCCAAATATACCGCAAAATTTCTTCAACCTCAGCATCGATGTCCCATTTCGGTACTCTCCGTGGGGCTATCACGGTGTTCAGGTCATTTGACAGCAGACAGCTGGTTGTTCGACAGCTGTGTCGAGGGAAGGTTGTGCCGCGCTTTGAAGCTGTCACGTTCCGGCGGACAATGGTGTAACAGTCGGGCAAGTTTCTGGCAGTGAGACAGCTTGCTTTGAACCACAGTGACAAAGAAAGACGCAGAGCACGGCGCTAGCAGCCAAATCAGCCGTACGTTAGGTTATTAGTCAGCGCTGTGGTCTGTGTCCTTTATTCGTCCTATTGTTAGAGCGCTGCTTTTCTATTAAAAATATGCATTAGTAGCTAGAAATATGATCCCACTTGGGAACCCTTATTCTAAAGATATATGAAGAACGCTAGTAAGCTTATACTTTTCGAACAAAAATAGGACTAACGATTTAAAATCAGCCGTACAGCAGGAAGGCAGTGGAAACTAATATATATATATTTGATCATGTTTTTCTTTTCTGCGGTATTGTAGTTTTTTTACAAAACCAACTATGCGTATAATAGCCTGACGGAAGGAACGATGAGTGTAGTGTCGGGTGATATAAAAACAAAATAACCAAATTGTAGTTTTCTGACGTGAAATACCGGAATTCACTTTGTTACAGTTAACACTTTTAGGTCTGAGCAATGCAATAACATACAGCCTACAGACATCCGCGAAGCAAACAACAGACTTACGGGTTCTACTAAACTTCCAGGATGTCTCTTAGGCAATAATACGTCTACACAGACGTAGAATCCGAAACTATGGGGTAGGTCACAGCGTCGCTTAAATGACATCCGGGTTGTAGGCGATTGCGCCGACGACCGGAAGGACCAATTATCGGAGTGTGAAGGCCAGTCGCTGTCGCGTCACACACGAAACGCTGCAGTTGTTTCCGCAACTCTTATGTCAGCGCTTTTGTACATCCTTACAGACATCTCAATATGCTTGCGTAGTTAAAAATTGTAAGAAATGGAGGGAGTTTATAAATAGTTAAGAAAATGTGGCCCCGAAGTTTCAGATAATACGCCGCAATGAAGATAACGCGCGAAAAGCCACGTTAAATGCACTAAATGTGATGTGTTTCGTTGCCTTCTCAACAAAAACGGCTTGCTTGATTTTTACTCAGCTTAGACCTGATGTACGCAAATGGGTACATTCATTTTCTGCTCTCAAATTGCAGTTTTCGTTTTTTTCTTCCGAGAAGTGCTTCGTGATCCCAAAATTCTCAAAATAAAGAGTTTATATGAGTTCATCTTGCCTACTTTTTCCTCATGTCTGAAGAGGTTATACAACATGTTTGTGAATGACCTGGTTGATGTGGTCCTGGTTGTTTTATATGCACATGACCCTCTGATTATAGCTCAGTCAGCCATCTTTATGCAAGCCATTACTTCATTACAGGCAGTGGCAACTAGGCCAATGGACTGGTTTTCTGCTAATTTAATCATAAGTAATACGTTTAAGTTAAAACTGATTTGTTTTCACAAACCTCTGAAAAAATTGGATATCAATTATTCTTTTTTTACTGCACGATTCCAATTGTTATTCTTCTTTGTGTACACCCATAGGCCATGTGGATACTGTAGAGTACCTTGGTCTGTATTTTGACAGTGATCTGTCCTGAAAATCTGACGTAAAATGTGTATGGAAACGTCTTCGTTGTGTGTCATGTACGCTGTATAATTGGAGATATTCTATGCTTCTCTGTATTCGAAAACTTTTTTGTACATGCTTTGGGTTGTAATGTAGTAATGTATGGCACAACAGTATACGGTCATTGTGCGGCGCGCTGGAAAATGAGGGCAAACTCTATTCTTCATGATATGTCAAGAAAAAAACGTTAGTTATGACCTTAACCTCAATGCCAAATATCATGCTTTTAAATCCTTACGTATGCCGAAATTTACTGACTCACTAATGGAAAGTGTATTGATCAGGGAATTCTGGAACAATATTTTCAAAATCAAGTATGTTTTTGCACGTTGTTTAAGTACCAAGGGTCCATTCCTAGTACCCACGTGTCACACAAGGTATGCAAAAAGGAATACGAGACTGCTACATTCGTCTGTATTTCAATTAGCTGCCTCCAAGTCTACTGCGCACCCAGACAGAACATCAGTTATAGAAAGCTCTCAGAAACGAATTATTTAGTGATCGTCTTAAGCAAACTTGTTGTTCACTTTCCTGTTCCGTTTTTTTTCTCTTGTATATTTGCAATTGTATAAGTTCAAACATTGCTGATTTCCGCTGCTGCCTGGCACTGCCGCTCAAGCCATATGTGGCTTTGGCAGGCCTGATATCTTTACTACTTTCTTTGATATGAGCAAAGATTATTACTATTATTAATGATATTATTATTATTAATATTATTTTTATTATTCTTGTTGCTATTTTTATTATTGTTATTTACATGTGCCGTTACAAATTGACGTAGTTAAATTAATTTTCCACATATCTGTAGTCTGACGGCAAGTATGCGGATTAAATGCAATATGATATAATACGCGTGCAATGGCGAAGGCAAAGCAACTGGTTCATAGTCATAGACCAGGAAGTAGATTTGCGGAAGCAACTGCTATCGCTGGGTGAAAGGCGGTAGCTCTGGCGGGAATGGTGCAACTCACGCCTTCATTTCCTTCTTACACAGTGTGCTGTAACATGCAATATGGTGCTGCCCTCAACAGCGCTCCTTCCTTTCAGCAAGCATACCAGTGCGCATGCTTGTTAGAGCTCCAATTGTCTAGGGGCGCGGACACGTCTTTGCGCAACAACGGATCCCATCCGTTCCGAAACCGACCAACTCTGGGCGTTTTGCCTTAAAAGGCGCCGCGTTGCTGCCGCAGAGGAGAACGTGGGTTCAATGCAGGGCGATCAGGGCCTACAATAGTCTGCGATCCTTTTTTTATAGTAAAGTGCACCGTCTGAAAGCTTATTGTTGCACCTCTCTTACTGCGACACAAAGAACGTACGTTTCCCCAATAATTGCCAATGTTAGGTGAGGTCGCAAGCTATTGAACGACGTAACCGGTATTATTGTTTTAAAGTTACAAATGAAGCAAGAAAAACAATCTTTCGATGTTGGTTACCAGCACCAAGATGATAATGTGAACTTCATTAGCAGTGGTAGGAATGCAACCAATTCATCATGGGTGCTCCCGAAGAAGACGGAGAGACGCACATGTGAGCTGGCAGTAATATTGAAAACTCTCTCATTGGCGTTATTAACTCTGGTGGGTACATCACTGGTGTGGTACTTTCTCCTCAACAACAAGGTGAGCAGCAACCACTCTTTAAGCTTGACCGTCACATGTGTTGCTCATACGCTTAAATATTTTTATGTGATGCTTATCATGACCCTGTTTTTTCATTACATCTGGGTTTCTTCGCATAATCTAGAGCAAATATTATTGTTGAACAATTCAGCTCTTAGAGCTATCGGGTACACCAGAAAATATACAACTTTTGCTGAGTTTTTTTTTTATGTATAGGTGAATGTTCTTTAACCTGAAACCGAATATTTCTGGGTGTCTCAAGTATTTTACTTTGTATTCGTTTGATGAACTGTCTAAATTGCCTTAGTGCAAGCGTACACATTTTTGTAATCGAACTTTCAGCAGCTTGCCAGCAGGAAGCAGATTTCAGAAAACAGTGCACAAAAACTTTCAAATGGTAACGCCAAAAGCTTCCTTATCGCGCATCATTAAAGAAATTATAGCGTGTCATGACGGTGTTGAAACGTGAAAAAAGACTGCAGTATTTACCATGTGTATAGCATATATTTATAAGCAATTAATTATCATGGGTGATTTTCGAGGCTTGCCCTTATTGTACTGCCCATGTTCAACTGCATGCCTCTCCAAGTTGAGAATGATGTTGAACACATTGCATTCCTGATTTTTTTTTCAGTCCTCGTTCTGTCAGGAAACAGCCAATGCACTGTCTGGTGAGCTTGTTTTTCATCGTTCCTGTTTGGATTGCAAAATAATCAATTCGTCATGTGGCGATAACTGTTAATGTAAGCGCTTACAGAAACACGTACACACACACACACACACACACACACACACATATATATATATATATATATATATATATATATATATATATATATATATATATATATATATATATATATATATATATATATATATATATATATATATATAAGCGCTTGGCATGGATGAGTAATTTATATATATATATATATATATATATATATATATATATATATATATATATATATATATATATATATAAGGAAAGGAGTGTGAACTTAAGGGCTCGTTTTGCTTTGTTAAACACATTATTAATGAGAACTAACAGACAATGATGCCAAGGAAAGTATAGGGGACGTTATTAGAAGTAATTGTAATGCAAATGTGAAGAAAGAGAAGTGGACGAAAAGATAACTTGTCACCGGCAGGATCCGAACCTGCGACCTTCGACGCGTTATCGGACGCGTTATTCGAAGGTCGCAGGTTCGGATCACCGGTGACAAGTTATCTTTTCGTCCACTTCTCTTTCTTCACATTTGCATTACAATTACTTCTAATAACGTCCCCTATACTTTCCTTGGCATCATTGTCTGTTAGTTCTCATATATATATATATATATATATATATATATATATATATATATATATATATATATATATATATATTACTCATCCATGCCAAGCGCTTCTCTCAAATCAAATGTAGTGGGGTACATCAGCCTGACAAAGTGGGCCCGTGCCAGGCTGTGAATTTTCCGCGGTAATCTGGACTCTGCCTCCTCAAGCGTTATATCTTGTACGCTAGCGACCGTACGTACACATAGTATTTTCGAATATTTCTCTTCGTTTTTTCTCTTTCTTTCTTGCTTGTTTCTTGATTACATGACAATAGTACTAAAGATAGGTGTTCATGTATACATGTGAGCTCCAGGCAATGTAAACACCATTTATATTTGCTGTGTCGACAAAGCAGCACCCGTTCAGCCGATTCATTGAAGTTTTGCACCTTAGTGTGGAAAGAATTTCTACTGCGCCTAAACTAGGTAGAGATAATTTAGGTACTTGCTGTAACGCGATAGCGTTAAAGAGCTCGTTTCGCAGAAATTCCAGCGTCGGCGTCGGTGTCAGCTGTGGCGTCGTTGTGATTATCATAATGACACCTGAATATCATCAGAAGATGTGAATATCATATGATATTGTGGTTCAAAGCCGGCTACCCATTACAAAAGGCACGCACGTTACTGCGCGTATTCCCTTAAGACCACTTAGTGGATGCATAGCAACTTCGAAAACACTTCCCGCTCATAATTTTTCGTGGTTTAAAGCATCCTACCCATTACGTATTATGCACTAAGTGATTGAAGTACGCATAGGGACAGAATATCGCTATCACGTTCAACTCTTAAAGGCGAAGCTTATGGGTCCCCCCAATTTTTTTGTGTCTTTATTGGCTACCAATTCACATGGAATTCTCTGAGGTTTGGGAAGCTTGCCTTTTGGCCTTGCATGAATAAACTCCTGAATGTGACACCCTTTATAGGTGTGGCTGCACTACTCCCATTATGCAGTTCTAGCGCCCTATTCGGTGAACGGGATTGGCTGCTTAAAATGAATTATTATACCTAGAGGCATCTGACTCATGACGCATATTATGGCACGGTTTGTCGGATAGCATACTGTAAATGTGATATAGCATGGCGGTATATCTGGCTAATATCGTAGATATACAAATAAGCTTCGCAATCTGAAGTCACGATAAGAGCCAAGAGATGAAAGTGCAATGTGCGGATAAGTTGAACGAACAGGACAAAGTGCCTCTGACAGGCAGGGCCACGTTTCGATAGCAGGACCGATTTTGCCATAGCGCCTAGTCAGTCTTCCTTTGCGTGTTAGTTTTAGGAGGATTGGTGTGGAGGTCATGTCCACTGTTTGATGAGTATTATCTTCACCGCTCTTGATGTTACGTTGTACCGAGATCGCACACGGGAGATAAGGATAGCTAAAAAGGAAGCAAAGAAGGAAAAAGAAGGAAGAGTGGTACAGCAAAGCGACAGCCGCCAAAGTTAAAAGGAAGGAAAGGTCGGAGCACGAAAGACACGTGGAACACCACCCAGGAGCGCCGAATCCAGCTCCCGCAGAGGCTTCAGAAGATGGTGCCATCCCTCTCTTTCCCAGAGAACTTCGGCTGGATGAAAATGACCAGGTGATGGCCATTACTAAAGGGGAGAAACGGGTGGCGTACTTACTTTTAGAAGACAAGATATGGACTGTAAGAGTTGCTGGGAGGGATGTCTGAAAAGCACGAGTGTAACGGTTAAAGTAATTGGCTGACACATGCACCGGGCATCACAGTAGGTTAATGGCAAATGGGAGTGGCCTCAGAAGTTAAGCGGCATGACAACAAAGGAGAAAAAATTAAAAAAAAGAAGATGGAGGAGTGGGGGGCAGCGACCAGAATAAAAAGGGGAGAAGAACTTTCAGGGCAGGAAAGTGTTTTGACAAAGAGTGCGTAGAAGCGGTCATACAATCAGGGCAGCATTTCTCCAATGATTTTAACAAATAAAAAACACAATAATAGTAGAATATGTTACCTAGATACATACATACACACACGTATATACGTATATACGTAAAATTTAAAAAAATGACGAATGGTTATAGTAACAATATGTAGCCTAGAAGGGTTACTATGTTGTGAATGGGAGCCTGTCTGAGGATCTTGTGAATTAAAGCCTGTCTGAGGCACTTTCGCCAGTTCGCCCGAAGTATCCTTAAATAAGTTTAGAGATTTTGTGTTCCCCAGGTGCCCTCAATTTCAAACAATACGAGAACCTTCGTGCCTATATAGGAGAAATTTAATTTCTTTGCAGACAGACTTTCCGCAGGGGTCATTTTTCACATATTTTTGAGCTTCGAGCTATTCAATGTCCGGCGCATATTTATAGTGCTTAATTCTTGTTCATTCTTGTCAAATTTTCTCATAGGGCAATGATGAAACACGCATACTCTACCGTACGTAGTTCTTCCCATAATTACTGAATTATCCCTTGCATGGGAATTTTATCAAATTATGGCGTTTGATCTGAAGTTCTTTGTGACTACGTCACAGGAGTTCCACGGACAGTAATAGATTTCTGATTAGTTCTGCTGAGCGCGAAGCGGTACTGATTTGGCAGTGAGAGAAGAATTGTGCTTTTACTTCTAGCCTAGGTTGGGCGTTGCGATATTTGAAAAATTAAATTAGTGTTTTTATTAAATTGGTTGGCAATAGGAGATGTGCCAGGGCCAAGTATCTGATTCTGAGTCCGAATAACACGTTTATTATCAATGTTAAAAATTCTTTAAGTCATCTTTTTTCTTTGCCGCGTCCTACTGTTAACGTACTTTGATGAAGGGTCCTTAAAGAAGAACAGCGTGGACACCGCACTGGAACTGCTGCATGCAGTGTTTCAGCATATTAATCTGGCCGTTCATAACTTTGATTAACTCAAACATTACCCACTTGAATCATACTTTCGGTTGCCCATAGACAAAAAAAATATCTAGTCGTATCTTCTCCAGAAGTTTAACGCATTCCAGCTGATAGGTATAAACTTTTGAAAGGTAGCACTTGACTTAATCTGGTATGGTAGGCGCACAACAAAAACTAACCTTCTTTAAACAATACATCTAATATTATCTGAACCTTGTGATATCCGTGGAGTCACCATCTTCAGCTGATTCTGAATTGTAACCTTAATGACTTGTCTAAATGACCCCACCTTCTACTCTTTCGACGCGAACAAGATCACTGAAGGAAGCATGTGTTCAAATGGACCTTTGCTTTCTATCTAGTATTGATGTGTTTCCTTTGTAGTCATTCAGTTTGGCACGTCAGCTTACCTCCATTCCCCTGCATATCTCTTCTTTTCGCGCCGCCTCATCTTCTCCCTCGTTCGCTCTCCTTTCCCGCTTTTGTGGTTGAGGGACTGTTTGCAGAGCATGCTATTCGCGCGCTAAAATAGGTATTTGTTGCTTGGAACAAAACAGGACCCCTTGTCAAGAGGTAATCTCGAGCAATACTCCGTTTTCAGACTCGCATTTTCACCCCTTCAAGTTTCAATAATGTACAGAATTTCTGCCTTTATAGATAGTGACACGTTTTCCAAATTGTATTCGTAGTCAGTATTACGAAGGCAAAATAGGAAAAAATAATACGCCGTTCCCACTCTGTGAAAGAGCATTTCGAGCGATGATGTAAAATTCATCGTTACAACTTCTGCTAGGAGCATGCAATGTCTTACTACTTCGTAGTAGTGGGAGTCATTATAATAATTTTTCTTATTTGCAGTTCTTCCAGACGTTGAATACTTGAGTCTTGCTGGCACTACGGACAACTCCTTCACCGTAACATGGGAACGACCGGAAGAGAATTTCGACTATTATCTGATTGATGTCTCAGATGACGTCGACAGCGGCATGGGGAATTCCCGCAAGGGGATCGCTGGCACGTGTGCAAATGGCACCATTATTCACCGTGATATGACACAGGTCACATGTTTCCAACTCGAGACTTGCTCCAATTTGAGTGTCACAGTAAGCACGCATAGTACCGGACCGCCAGAACACACGTCACAAGGAGTTACACTGCGTGGTATATTTATTTCTGCTGAAGGTAAGTCTACGATCCATAGCTGTTTGAATACTTCGGTTAGCGTCTGTTGCATTTAACAGGACAGTGCTTTCAATAATTTGTGCGCTTCCATTTCCTGAAGAAAGATTTTTTGGAGCTATCTTTATATGGCCCGATTATATAAAAATATGCTAGAAATTACAGCTTACCCGCCTATCCTTATATAGAATCATATAAACTAGAAATAAAGGATGTAATTAGATAATCGAATGTCATGGTTATTCCGCACCATTTTGTTTTGATTTTTGAGAGTACACTGTGGATCAGGCTATTCGCTACCACTGTTTATATGAGGATGGATCTTTGCCGATACTGGCGATATCAGAAGCGGCATTGAGTTTTCACAGGAGGCCAGAAGTTATACTTTTATGAATGTCATTTATCATTTAACATTATGCGCTTCCAAACAATGACTACACGATTCATGTTTTTTTCACAGACCCAGCTCCTCCAGTGGACATCAACGTGGTCTTTCCTTCTCACCCTCTGAAACATCACTTCGGTGGAAGCCTGCAGAGAACACCTTTGGTACCACAACTGAATACCTAGTATTGATATGCGACACGTTTGATCTTTGTGATGCGGATCAAAGCGTGCGCGGTTGCACCGAGTACAATACTTCAGAAACATTGCTGAAGTTTGAAAGCTCTGCCGACACAGCCTATTGCGTCTTGGTATTCGCCATCGTGCGGTGTGGAATGGACATCACCAGGAGCCATGCGGCCACAAAACAGATCAGGACGCCGTTATTTGGTTCGTACAATTATATTATTCTTCGATATGCTTTATACAAGTGGGTGTCATGCAAGTGTGCTTGTAGTAGTTGCCCCAGGAGTGTTTAAAAAGTCTTCAGAAAGGCTGTTGTTACAGCTTTCGCTGTGACTGCGCTGCGCGTTCCGCGCAGGCCTGGCGGTCTTTTATTGAGCGAAATGTTGCGTAATGACGCTAATTATACGCACAAATGTAGTACGCTAAGATCTGTTCAAGTGACGCATATGTTTTATATAACCACTTGTTTACTGTTCCGCAACGGCGTCAACAGCAACATGAGTATTACCAACACTAGATGCGGTAAGCTGATATGTAGCGCTTGTGCTTGCGAGGATGGTTGCCCTGGATCGTGCTCCGTAGACCAACTTCAGTTGATGACACTTAACTGCAGTTGACGTCAACCCGGCGTGACGCCTGTATCATAGGAATAGATATGTAATGCATATAAAATTAGATAGCCAGCACTACAGCCACAATTGACGTTTCAGCAACGAACGCTTTCTGATATGATGTGATGCGACAACTGGACGATCGGCCGCTCTCCGTGCAGATGCTGCTGGAGTACCGTCCCCATCGCTCGTCAGGCCAACAAGGCAGTTAAAGCGCTATTGGGTTTTTTAAGGACCACGGGCCTTTTGTGAACGTCTGTGACTTTTGCGCAGTGCCAACGCCACAGAAGTGTCTGCGTATTTGTTGATCATTTCATTTTTTTTCTTCTTGTGGTGCTTTCTCTCTGCCTCTCTCATCTTTCTACTCCCCTTTCCCTTTTCCCCAAGTGTGGGGTAGCCAACCGGACCGCTGTCTGGTTAACCTCCCTGCCTTCTCTCTTTTGTATTCCTTCCTTCCTTCAGCAATATCACGCCAACATACGGTCTTTTAAGTAGTTCCGAGAGCTGGAATGGCTCTGTGGTAAAATACTTGATTGCCACGTAGAATTCTTGGGTTCGATCCTTGCTGGGACCCTGATATTTATTCTTACCATCCATCGGGTCAACGTTGCCGATGTCCGTCTAGCTTAACGCCCTCGCATTTAAATTACGAATGTCTGTTCTCGCCGTTCCTGGGTAGATATCAACTGTCAATGACAAGTGGCATATACCCGCATACCACGACCCATGGTATACCGATAGGAAGCAAACAGAAAGGGAGAAGGCAGGGAGGTTAACCAGAAAGACTTCCGGTTGGCTACCCTACACTGGGGGATTAGGGAAGGGGAATAGAAAGATGAGAGAGAGGAGGGAAGAAGGAAAAGAGAGAGAGGCAGGTGTGAAATTCAGTGCAGTGTGTGGAACTGCACCGCAAGTTAGAGGCGTTCACACAAGCCCGTCGTCCTCAAAAAGCACAAGAGGGCTTTCACTGCCTTGTGGGCTGTCGAGAGATGTGGACGGTGCTGTAATATCACCTGCACAGAAAGTGGTCGATCATCCAGTCGCCGCAATGCGTTGGCAAGTACTTGTCTCTCTGAGGCAAAACGAGGACAGTGGCACAGCAGGTGTTCGATATTTTCGTCGGTGCCGCAAACATCGCATGCCGCACTGTCAGTCACTCCGATATGTGCCACACGTATCTGGGGAGAAAGTGTTTGACTTCGTACGGAGCGGGATTTTCACGTTATTCATGGCATGACCAGCCAGTCATATTCGTTAAACCCTCACACTATTTTTCTTTCTACCCCAAATTAAGGAGCCAATAAGGAGAGCACTGAGACGTTCGCGGCTAGATATATCCTTTATATATACAGCCATATATCACTACAAAATGCTTCGCATTTTAAAAAACAAAGATATATTACAGGCGCTGCGAAAGAGGATGTCCAGCGATGCTGACGGAATTAATCTCGTACAACTGCTGAAGAAAGCATGCGCTGCTTTTATTTCTTCGGAGTAATGGTAGTAACTATAATTGTGTTTCTATTTGCAGTTCTTCCAGACGTGGAGAACTTGAGCCTTGCTGCCACAACGGACAATTCGTTCACTGTAACGTGGGAGCGACCTCAAAAAAATTTCGACTATTACCTGATTGATGTCTCAGATGACATCGACAGTGGTATGGCGAATTCCCGGAAAGAGATCGTTGGCTCGTGCGCAAATGGCACCATTATTCACCGTGATATCACAGAGGTCACCTGTCTTCAACTCAGGACATGCTCCAATCTGAGGTTCAGAATAAGGACGCACAGTAATGGACCACCTGAACGTACGTCATACGGAGCCACCCTGAGTGGTATACTTATTCCTGCTTCAGGTGAGTCTATGATCTATAGTTGATGATTATTTTACTAATTAGGTCTATATCTTGCTTGTAACATGGCGAAGGTTTCAACATTCTCTACTGTTCTATCTCACAAAGACTGAATGTTTTAAGCTGGTCTATCACAGAGCAATTGTATCAAAATGTGCTACAAAATTGATTTTACTCAATATTCTTTTTTACCGAGTCGTAATAAAGCATGAATTAAACTGTCCTTTGTCAGGTAAACCAAACGATATGGCTGTGCCACTCTGACAGTGTTAAAATTTTTCAGAGTTCTTTGACGACGAGCCTGCGGACTACTTTTATTTACACCACGCTAAATCACTGCCCGCGATGGTGATGTTGAAAACCACGTTCAAATCTCATGTGCTTCCGAAAGTTAAACACTTTGGAGTGCTTGTTATAGTTACAGATAATGCCTTGACAAACAATTGGTATAAAAATGGTATTTATTTGGTGTAGATCTCCGACGCTACACTGTTACGATAAAGCTATTTACTTATCGATGCCACACATGTTCTTCTGTTTTATTCCAGACCCAGTTCCACCAGTCGACATCACCGTGGTCTCCTTCTCACCCTCTGAAACAATGCTTCGATGGCAGCTTCCTGACAGCGCCTTTCGCGCCGCAACTGAATATCCAAGTATTAATATGCAACAAATTTGATCGTTGTGATCCGGATGAAAACAGGCGCAGTTGTACCGAGTACAAGACTTCGAATGCATTCCTCAAGTTTGGCAGCGCTGCCGACACAGCCTATTGCGTCTTGGTATACACCGTCGTGCGGTGCGGCACGAACATCGCCAGAAGCCATCCGGCTGCCAAACAGATCAGGACACCTTTATTCGGTTAGCACGATTTCATTATTATCCGGTACGTTTCATACGAATGCGTGACAAATATTTGGGATGCTGGAAACTAGGCATTACTTACTTAGGAAAACTGGAAACTCTAAGCACAGATGAAGCAAATAACAAAATGTAAATTTCCTTTGAAAAATCATGCGTGGTTATAGCGATAATGCTACGCTTGTACCTTAAGGGAAAATACAGCTTTTTAAAACACGGCTCATGAGCAATACAAGAGGATGTCCATGCCAGTTCTTTGTTCGCTAGTGTTTTATATAGCGCTGATATTCTTCACGATAGATTCATACCAACCAGCTCGAATACCGACAGTCTTAAGCCATGGTTCTCTTGTGCACTCTGACAATATATCGTGAAGGTATATCAACTGGTTGCGGGTGCTTGAAGTACGTAAACGCCACGGCGCATATCGCATTGGCGTCAAGTCATGTTTACACAACGCGTTATTCACACAGAATACTAAACAACAAAAGGCAAAAATAGTAATCCATTACAGTGAATATTATATTTTACACTAAGACGCTACTGCGCGCGATAGAAATACGTGCCTCATTCATCCCAGTTACCTTATATTTACCTGCTTCTTCTCTGCCTTTCTTGCTTTTGCAGCCCTTCCTGAAGTACGAAACCTACGCTTGGTTTCGGTGGCGGACCGAGCAGTCACACTGGCGTGGGATAAACCACGAACACAGTTCGATTACTACTGCATTGGTACTGCTGCTGCCCGAGAGGGTCAACACCAAAATACAACTCCACGCACAGTTAGCTCCTGTGAAAATTCCACGATTATTCATCCATATCAAAATGAAGCAACATACGGAAATTTGCAAGCTTGCGTTAACGTCAACCTTAAGGTGCAGATCTACAGGAAAGGACCTCCAGAGCTGTTGTCGTTGGCAACTATCCTTCAGAACGTTTTCATCCCTGGACAAGGTAAAAACAAGCACCTTTATACTTACTTTTGTTTGAAAAATGTCCAATGTAGTCTCGGCTCCTTAATCTATTACTGAGCGATTCCTCAATACATTCTGAAATTCCTGAACTGCGACTATATGAGCATAAATGCAGTATGCTGAAACGATAATTTCAATTTCGCATTATTACCCTCAAACTGCGCATATCATAAAAGGTATGCTACGCTTTAGTTCTGTATAAGCTGTAACAGTGAGGCCCTGCACTTTACTGCAATATGAGGCCAGTGTAGTATTTGTGTTAGGGTCTAGTGAATTAGTGCGTTCTTGTCAAGCATGCCACATGTCTGAAAATTTCAGCTCTTAATTCGGGCAATGTATCATTCTCCCATGCATGGAGGTTCAACATAAACTATTTTTGCCTTTGAGCACACACATTATTCCATCATCGAGCAGCCAGTTTTTCCGATAGACAAGTCAAAGTCCATTCCACTCCAAGTGAAAAGTGTACGAACTGCGGAGCATTGATTCGCCCTTGTTTCCCTTGTGTTTATCTTGTGTTTATCCACTTTTACCTGCTCTTTTGTGTTCTTTTCTAGGCTGTAGGTGCTCTTTTCTGTTCTATTTGTACGATTACCTTATTTGTATTCTGATTAGGTATAATATATTTTAGAGAGTATGTTCTACTGTTTTCCTGCTGTTTCCTAGTCCGAGCGCGGTACGTCTATCTCCTGGGGCTGGCATTTCGCCTCCCCTTTTATCTTTAGTAGTTGTGTGTCTAACCAACGACGCTGACGTTCAGATGTCGCTACGCTGACACGGACAGACTAATTAGCCTTTGGTTAGGCTGCCGTTCACAGGAGAGCAAGCACTGGCCTTACAAACGTGTAGCCTGCTAGGCTTACGTGTATGAAACGTGGGACTTGCGTGGCGCCAACGCAAGACATGCAAGACTAAAGGGCGGTCTCTTAATTTTGCAGTTACAACATTCACTCCGTAAACCTAGCTTATCCGTACGCGAAAGTAGTATTCTCGCCTCAGCAGCTGCTCTCCAGGGATATATTACATATTTTGGTTGTCTCTTAAAACGTAAAAAATATTTTAACACTTAAGCTGTATAAGGCAGCCGTATTTTTGAGCCTGATCAGGTATGTGCCACAGAAATTGGGTAAAGTTCACTAGTACTGATCCACTGAAAATGAAGAAGACGACAGTTAGCTCCACAGGTGGGCATATTCCACAGAAATTTTAGCGGCAGTCAGGAAACTATTATCATAAACGGGGTATGTGCCACAACTTGCGTAAACAGACTACTCACCACTGGTCCCCCCAAAAAGCAAGAAGGCAACAGTTAGCCCAACACTAGGGTACGTAAATTCCACTACTAACCACTGGTTCACTTAAAAGGAGCAAGGCAACACAGCCCAAGGCGAGGGAACGGGAAAGGCAACGGTAGCTGGGAGAATACCACAAAGCGATCAAAAGCATACGCCAAGGAGGACTTGCCGGTAGATCTATGAGAGCTGCGAACGCTTCGTTTCAGCGCAAGTTTCTGTCTCTGTAGTTTGAACTCCCGTGTCGTGTCTCCGACTGTATGATACGTGCAAATGCATTGTCTCAGCACGAGTATCTCCCTGGAGTTCGGACATCCATGTGGTTTCTGTGACTGTCTGTGGCTTAACGAGAACCTCTTTGCGCAGAGAATCAACGTTCAAGCAACCTAACAACCAACGAATTCCGGCAACTCGCACAGCGCGTTGCCATTTTTCATACATAATTTCAATGAGGTTCACAGTAATCATGACGGTACCTTAGGTTTAGTAAAATACTATTGATGCTTTTGTAGTTTTTCGCAACGATAGTAATTAAGTGAAATATTTCATCGGCGGAATTTGTTCCATTGGGCTTGTTCTTACTATGTAGACCTGGACTCGCCGAGGAACATCAGAATCGATACCCAAGCACACGGCTCGACAGTACTCCGGTGGGACCAACCTGTTAAAGTGGATGGCGCACTTGGCGAGTACATAGTGAAAATATGCAACTGCTACAAGGCGTGCGTTCCAACCGACGCAATGTCCAACTGTAAGGAGTATCGCACGTCATCTCCGATGCTTGAAATTAAGGACACACCAGCTGCCTACTGCGTGCTGGTGAAAGCCACGTCGAAGTGTGGAGCCGGCGTGCTCGAAAGTCTGCCCTCCACCAAGGAAGTGATGACGCCCTCTACAAGTTAGGAAATACTTTCTTCCTTATATTTTACGAGATATCATGTCTGGTAAAGTGTACACGAAAATAGTTCACCTCCACAATTAATCGTTCTCGAAAAACCAGGTGTGCGTTTTGAAGTGGACACCATTTTTTGAATTAGTAATTATTGTAATAATAGCAATAATATAGTAAATATAGTAATAAGTAATTAATAGAGCTCACTTCTATAGACTTTTTTTATGGGTGGGTTTTGGTGTCGCGATACTGCACTGTTAATCTTTCCATTTTGTATATTGATCCACTAAAGCAGGGGTCGGCAGCCTTTTAAAGCAACAGGCCAAATTTGCATGAAGCTGACACAACGCAGGGGCCGCACGCCAAATCGGGGGGGGGGGGGGGAGCATTGCAGGCAAGAAGACAAATTTGGCGAATTGCAAGTCTAGAACATTGGAATAAAATCATGCTTATTTTCTGCCCGCATATCACAAGCTTGCAATTTACAAATTTTGGTTGCAAGCGAAAACCCCATTTGAGGTCAAAACTGCCATATCGGTCTTCAGACAGGTAGTCACAAGGGAAGGGGGGGGGGGGGGGCGTTCTCATGTTGTGTTGAGTTCGCATAAAACTGTCGCGGGCCGTATGCGGGCCGCTGGCCACGCAGGTTGCGGACCCCTGCACTAAACCAACAGTTCTACAATGGACGTATACACATGCATAAGGTTTATATAATGTTTCCTGAACTTATCAATGCACATCGTCAAATACAAAAAATAGTAAAAGGTCCCAAGGTGGCGGCGCTCATATGCGTGAAATCGCCGGTAGAACCCGGAAAGTCAAAGAAAGAGTCGGAAAAGAAAACGACTTTCAATAAGATATTTCTCACACAAATGAATAAAACATATATCTTCTGCTCCTGGGTTCATATGTCAGGCCAGATCATATTTTACTGAACTAGTATGATTACCTTGTGCGAAATTCAACACAAATTTCCTTCCTACACCATGATAGGTGATGAAGTGTCCTGCCCCTTTAGCCGTGCTCACGCATAAGGATAAATAATCTGATGTTTCAAAAGAAGTGAATGTATACATACTTCTTAACATTCTCCAAATTGCAGGATGTTTGTTGCATTCTTTTGAGCGAATCAGATGACAGTTTTACATTTACGAATTATAGTAAGAGTTCTGCAAGCACAATGAAAATGTTCATTATGCAGATTTGTTTCATGTGCAATGACAATAAATGTGGCCTCCATTTTCTTCAGAGCATTCACAGAAATCTTCGTACAAGTGGGTTCATTGGAGCGGAGGCACGGTTCCAGAAAACGCGGTGCCAGGAGGGGAGGACAATTCCCTTGCCACGTATGTATGTCGTGCAACACACGAAGGAAGTTTTATACCTGGGAAGTTGGTGCCCCGGTACCAGACGTGTTATGTTTCCTATGGTGCACAGGAGCATGGCTATGCTGAATATGAGGTGAGTAACCCTTTTTACTATGCTCTGTTCGTTCTCTACCACCTCCGGAAAGCCAACAAGGCGACATTTACGCAACTATAGTCGGTGACCAGCTAAGAATAAAAAGTAAAGTGTACCACTAGCCATATGTGTTATGCGTGTCCCACTAAAGCTGCCCTTTGCTATGACGTAATGGTTATGACGACCAATAAAACGTTCTACTGTTATCCGCAAGCACTAAACAGCATCATCCTCGCCGGTCTTCATTCGATTGTGATTTAGCGGCGTTTGACGGGCACCGAAGCGGCACCAGCTCTGAGTGTTTTAAGGCGAAAGCCTTTAATGTCTCATGCTCACGTCCGTCCGGTGTCCGTCCGTCCGGTGTCCATCCGTCCGGTGTCCGTCCGGCGTCCGTCCGTCCGTCCGTCCGGCGGTAGTGCTGGTGGGGTGCGTCCTAACCACCCTTACTGCACATGCGCAAACCCTCCCCACGCACCTCCTCTGCTGTGCTTCCCCTCTCTTTCCTCTAGGTATACCTCCCGCCCGCGGCGTTTACACACCCATTGCGCATGCGCGTCCCCTCCCCCCCCCTCTCTCCTCTAGGCATCCCTCCCGCGGCGCTAACACCCCCATTGCGCATGCGCGTCCCCTGCCCCTCCCTCTCTTACGCTTCCCCCTCTCTCTCCTCTAGGCATCCCCCCCCCGCAGCAACCACACCCCCCAATGCGCATGCGCGTCCCCTCCCCCCCTCTCTCCTCTCCTACGCTCCCCCTCTCTCGCCACGCAACGCCGACGCAGGCAGCGTCTGCTAGCGAGTTTCTTGGTTGAAAAACGGACAATTTGTCAATTCCAAAGTGTGTGTTCCTCGAACGCCTGTGCCCACTGAGACGGGGTCGGTCAGAATGAAACGTGATGCGCGCGTCTCCCTCCTTGCATGATTAGAGACGCTGGGCAATGCGACGTTACGCAAGCAAAGCGCGAGCGCTGTAGAGTCCAACGCGACCGGCGTCCGTTTGCGCGCCCCGGCGCCCACCTGGCACTGTGCCAGGGCACGGCTGGAGGGACGGATGGACGGACGGGCGGACGCGAGCACATGAGACATTAAAGGCTTTCACCTTAAAATTTGGTGTATATCAAGCTGGCGAAACGGCCACAAGAGTGTCATGAGCGTGGCATGCAAGTCATGTTGCACATGACATGTCATGATTTGCATATTACCACTTGTCATTTATCCTTGTCATACAATCACGTCGCGGAATACCATATTTGGTGTATATCAAGCTAGCGAAACGACCACGGGAGTACCATGATGTGGCATGCAAGTCTGTATTGCGCATGACATGTCATGGTTTCCATATTAAAACGTCATTTATGCCCGTCATACAGTCACGTCCCTAAATACGAAGTTTGTTGCATATCAAGCTAGCGAAACGGTCACGAGAGTGGTCATGAGCGTGCCATGCAAGAATCATGTTGCACATGATATGTCACGATTTCCGTATTACCACTTGGCAATTATGTTCGTCATACAGTCACGTCAGTCAATACCTAATTTGGTGTATATCAAGCTAGCGAAACGGCTGTCAGCGCGCCATGAGCGTGGCATGTAAATCATGTTGTATATGACATGCAGGTCATGATTTTCATATTACCACCTATGCCATTGCTCGTCGTACAGTCACGTCCCTCAATACCAAACTTGGTGTATTTCAAGCTAGCGAAACGGCCACGAGAGTGTCATGAGCGTGGCATGCAAGTCATGTTGCACATGACATGTCGCGGATTTTCATATTACCACTTGGCATTTATGTTCGTCATACAGATACGTCACGAAATACCAAATTTGGTGTATACCAAGCAAGCGAAACGGCCGTCAGCGCGCCATGAGCGTGGCATGTAAATCATGTTGTACATGACATGCACGTCATTATTTATATTACCACCTGTATCATTTATGTTCGTCATACAGTCACGTCACTCAATCCCAAATTTGGTGTATATCAAGCTAACGAAACGGCCGCGAGCGCGCGCCATGAGCGTGGCATGTAAATCATACTTTTCATACGAAAAGTTATTCATGATTTTCATGATATGACGCCATATATGTTCGTCATACAGTCATGTTATGCCATACCAAATTTGGTATAAATCCCATTAACGATACGGCCAGGAGAGCACGAAGTCGTAGGCGGCTAGATAGATAGATAGATAGATGATGCGCTCAAAGTCGCCGAAGTTCGCTAAGAAATGCTTCGCATTTAAAAACCGACTGCTCGCGCTGCACAACCGTTCACTGGCCATCCCGTATATATGGCAATGGATCTTGACCTGCAATGTGGTGCCGATGGGAGATTTCTCCTGTGCGTTGCCGAACGATGAAAAATTCGCAGCGTGCGCGTTAACTAAAAGCGAACTGCGGGTCTCTGTGTCCAGTCCGAGTCTTCTGTCTCTCATTGCCCAGCAGCGATTGGGATGTTCCAGTAGGAAACAACCGTCCATCACTGCGTGCTTTGCGCCCCCCAGGTTTCTCTCCTGTGCAACGCTGCGATGAGCGCCAGCGTCAACGCCGCCGCCCGTGTAAGCGTTAGCGCCCGCTGCTTCGCATCTACACATGGTTCCCTTTAGCGGTGGATGGTGTAATCTTTAAGGCGAAAGTCTTTAATGTCTCATGCTCACGTCCGTCCGGTGTCCGTCCGACCTTCGTCCGGCGTCCGTCCGTCCGTCTGTCTGTCTGTCTGTCTGTCTGTCTGTCTGTCTGTCTGTCTGTCTGTCTGTCTGTCTGTCTGTTCGTCCGTCCGTCCGTCCGTCCGTCCGTCCGTCCGTCCATCCATCCGTCTGTCCGTCCGTCCGTTCATCCGTCCATGTCCGTCCGTCCGTCCATCCGAGCTCTGGCACTGAGCCAGGTGGCCGCCGGGATGCGCAGACGGACGCCGGTCGCGTCGGACTCTATAGCGCTCGCGCTTTGCTTGCGTAGCGTCGCTGTGACAAGAGTTTGCAATCATTCTGACCGACGCCGTCTCAATGGACCCAGGCGTTCACGGAATACACTTTCCAATTTACAAAGGGTCCGTCAACTTAAGAGCTGGAACGCGGATGGCGTTTGCACGATGCGCAAAGCGCGAGAAAATACTAACGCATGCGAACGGAGGAAGATGAGTCTCGCGTCTCGCTGCGATTCGCGGTAAAAAATTAAAGAAGAAAACACGCACCCATTAGGTTTGTGTCTTATGCCACTGAGAGTGTAAAAGAAAAAAGACATGGCATAATCAGTGGAATGGCCACACGCTTTTCGCCGAACACACTTTGGAATGTACAAAGTGTCCTTCAGTTTTTTTGCAACTCTTTATCGCATTCCGTCGTTTCCGCAGCGTGAAGTAGCATCAAGCGGAAGTATGAAAAACAAGGGCAATGCGGCGTCTTGGGCGGAGTCTGTATTTAATCTTAGGCTGTCACCGACTGTAGAGTGAACGCTCTTCCTTGTTGGTATAAAATTTTGCCATGCTGTGCATGAAGTCACAGTCGGCCGCGTCGGTGTATCGGTAACGGAGCGCGGCTGCTGACCCGAAGGTTCCGGGATGATCCCGGCCGCAGCTGTCGCATTTCCATGGTGGCGAAGGGCTAGAGACCCGTGTACTGTGCGATTTTAGTGCACGTTAAAGAACATCATACGGTCAAAATTCCCGGTGCCTCCACTACAGCGTGCTCATAATCATGTCGGGATTTCGGAACGTAGAACCCCAGATAATAATTTTATTCTAATTATGCAGCGAAGTTAGAGGGTGTGGATATTGACTTCACATACACAGTAGTGTTATGTAACGGATAGATTCGTGAATATCTAGTCTTTTTTGCTTTTGTGAGAACGGGAAAGATTGGCAGAAAGTAGCAGCATAATGAACAGGCGGTAGAATCGGCCATAATACTGCTATTGCCGTAAACTTGCAAGTCGTCCAAATCGGAGAACTCTTGCGGAGTTGGGTTAATCCTAAATAATATAATATGTTGTGGTTAAGTTCGCATTTCTAATACAACAAGATTTCAATTTACGTTGGCAAGTAGCACTAATGTTTGCGTCCGTAATTAGCGATCGATAATTTCAACGTCTGTGAAACGAAAGGAAAATATGGGCCGGATCAAATCGTGTTGAAACAGCAATCTTGAGATTAGCGCTTTAAACAGACTAAATAGCCAGACTTAGGCAGAAAGAAAGGAATAACAAGCACCTCAACTTGCGGTTAAAGAAGTACTAAAATTATGCAAAAGTCCCGGCCAGCTCCCATTGATCATTGCATGCATGGTAAAATGGTTGTACTCTTGTTATTGGCGCTCGTTGTAATTTATTCGGACCCAGCTGCCAAATTTGAGATGAACTTATGAAGGCTGCACATGCCTTTAAACGGCCGGAGGCACGTCGTAAGTCATATATCGGTAGCGTTGCGCCGTACGTAAGTATCCCTTATAGCAGGTGTCTCAAACTCACTCAGCTAGTGGGGCACTGCCACGAAACTTAGTCCCGCAATGGTCGATGCAGCGAAGAAGGTTGATGCGCAGGGGAAGAGAGATTAGTTTAAAGAAAATGTGAGCTCATGTTACCATTTGATATGTCTTTACCACACCTCATATTTGGCGTCATTACTTAAGGGTGACGGTATTAGAGTAACGTAACGATATCAATCTCCAGAATGACTAAAATCTGGACTCCGATTAGACTTTTTTCTTCCATGATTATATATCAACAAATGGTCACCGCATGATGTGTCTCATGAAAGTAAAAATGATTGAGACTAGTGACGACGGTATAGCTTACACGCAAGGAGTGTTATGAAGTGTTGTCAAGCAAGAAATGGTGAATTTCAGTGCCGTGGCCCCAATGCCGCGTGCATACGTAGGACATTGCTTTTTTTTTGTAATTTCCATAGTGCAATATAAATCGAGCATGCGTACTTAAGCGGCTGGCAGTCCACGCAGCTAATAATTTGTAATATTTGCTAAAATTTTAACTACGCTCACTTAAACACGCCGTCAGCCTTGCTCGCGAAGTTTCTTCCTGGTGCAGGCAGCTCTCCATTGCGGATTGAAAGCTTATAAATGGATTACTTATTCAGAAACTAAAAAAGTAGTATGGGAAGAACACAGTCAGGATAGGGCCGTGGGCCACATGCGGCAAGGACAGGCCGGCCCTTTTAGACCCCCGACTTATATCATTATTGCTAAAGATTAAGCGTGTGTGTGTGCGTGAATGGATCGGCGTATATTTTTTCGCGCAAGTACTGTACGTGCGTGTACTTTTTAAAACTCCAACCTCAAATCTTTGGTGCGAGATTTCATTGTACTCGTGCTGATGGAAACGCACAAGGCTAACCAAAATGTAGGCAGCTTGCTCTCATAGTGGAAAGTTGGACTAATCGCGCAGTTTCGGACAGACCTGGATTTTTAGTAAGGTCCTAATTAGCGTGGTCTCAATTGGCATGGTACTAATTAGAAGCCCTAATTATCAAGACTTTATTATTATCTTAGATAGCAGCGCCTTATTAAATTAGAAAGGACCTAATTATGAATGTCCTAACTATGACATTCTTAGAACTGTCTGAATTAGAAATTTCTTAATTAATATGGTCTCAATTACTTAGGTCATCCAAGTCTCTACTTCTGTCTTTTCTTTTCTCTTGTTTTTCTTTCTATTTCTTTCTCTGCCTCTGTTTCTTTCGGTCTTTTATCTTCCGTTTATCTGTTCTGTGCCTCTGTGCTGCTGTCTTCAGAAGGGACTCGCATTAAAGAAACGCGTACGTTATATGCATCGTGCCACCCTCAATGAATACGCTGGCCGCTGGCTCTTTTACCGCGACATTGATAGGAAAAACAGAAATACGTATTCTAACTGTCCTCATTTCATGTGTGTACGTCGCCAACAGCAAGCTGTCTCTATTTATGGTCAACTTTAAGGTAAATAAGAAGACCAGAAGAGCACGCGCCGACTGAGTATAGGATTGCACGCGCTAGGCGCAGCGTACGTTTGTGGTCATCCGAAACGGCGAAACGAGAAGCTCAAACAACTGCGATTTTGAAATAACTGCATACGAGTGCGACTTGTACATATTTGTGTCTCTCAGCTTTAAGTCTAAATTGTTCTCGTCATTTTATTTTCTGTGTGTCTCGCCTTCTTTTTTATTGTGCTGTTTATGGCGATGGATTCATTTCACCTAGCCATGTTAATCGCCTTCAGGGATTTAAGGTGTACTTTCCTATAACAAAAGAGTGCTTTCAAAGGCTTTTTTGATTGTGCGCAGTCGATTTACTGGCCAGTTAGACACTACTTTGCGTTATAAGACAACTGAAGGCGCAAATACTTTTGTACGAAGTCGCAGATTAGTGTTTCATGGTTATATCCTTGTGTTAAAACGTGAAAAAAATTTCGCAAATATTCAACAATACATTTTTCTACGTGGGAACATTCATAAATATATACCTGGCCCATGGAAGACAACTTGTTTTGCGACAATCAACTGCACAGTAGAGTAGAGGTTAACCAGCATCAAAGACATATAAGGCGTAATAGTCTCCATGAAAAAAAATTCAGTTCATATGGAAAACAAACGCATCCAAAGTGCTTCACAAAGCCGGGTGAATTTATGATAGTAAAAAGTTTACTCGCACTTAACCCAACGAACGAGTATAAAAGAAGTAACACCGAGGTTTCATCAGCTATGCAGATGGCATCCTTAATCACACTGCACACACTTAATCGGAGGTCAACCAGTCCAACAGTAGCCACATATGTCCTTGTGAAGGAATTGTAAGGCGGCGTTGTTGTTGCAAGCCGGTATGTCGCGACGGGTGAGCCGCGATTGTAGGGGAAAGGAAAAATCGTTTAATCGTTTCTCATCCGTCGCGACACGTCGGCTAGCCACAACAACCGTGGCCCCTTACCGGAAGTTTACGAGTACGTATGTAACTAAAGGACTGGTCGACCTCTGATCATTTCCAGCCAGCGTGATTCAGTTTGCCAGATGCATAACTCGCGAAACGCCTGCATTGTTTTACTAATACCTGTTTAAGTCGAGGAAAACGTTTTACAAAGAAGACGAATGGAATAGGGATATATTTAGTTACCCTTGAATACTGACGATTCTGTTAAGGCATATTTATCAACCGAGTTATGAAACTACAACGCCGTAGTATGTATTCAAGCTTGTATATATAGCTACATAAATAAAGGGATAAAAAGATATATATATATATATATATATATATATATATATATATATATATATATATATATATATATATATATATATATACTTAGACGTTTGAAAACATACTACGGCGATTCAGTTTCATCACTCAGTTGGTAAATATGCCTTATCATAATCGTTAGTCTGCTTCGTTACCAAAGAAATGCTTACTTCATTAAAGCGGATAGGAAGAAGAGCTAGTGCATCGTCGAAGTCTGCCTCCTTATTCGCTAAAACCTGTCTTAACTAGTGACATACTCAAGGCATGGGTGCCTTTTTATTGTCTGTGTGTTTTACGACATGGCTTTCGAATTATTTTTCAGGTACTTGTCATTGAAAAAGTTCCGTCTGAATCCCGCTGCTAACTCCGGACATGATATATATAACACAATGAAGTGTCTCCAACAACGGCCCCTTCACCTCAGCCGTGCCATCATCAGAATTGCCGGTTGAACTTTTTAAAATTCACCCCGAACACCTTTCTACAAACACGTAACTAGCCCACAACACCACTAGGCTGGTTATAAAGCAGTAATCGCGAAGGTCGTCGATTCCTAGACGCTGGTTGGAAGCATGTGACTAAATATGCACACTAGATGCATTGACAGTTGGGCTAGTCCTACATCATCTTGAAAACAGTGCAAACAGCGCTGTGGTGTGTGCTTCACCCTTCTCTTGACTGAGCCGTAATTTGAGCTTTAGAATGATTCAAATGTATTCCAATAAAATCATATATGCTTGTGTGCTTTATTTTTTTTTCTAAAGAGTTCAGCAAGATAACTGATCACAGAACATGATCTATCACTGTCACTGCAAAGCCGATAAAATTTGGTCAGTTTATGGCACCATTTGTCGCTATTATATCTAAGTTCAACCATGACCTTTTTACATTTATTGACAGATGTATCTCTTGTCTGACTAGTAGATATTTGACAATCTGACACTTGCTGCCGAAAAGGATAGCAAACCGACGGCTCTACAGAAATGCAGCCTGCTTGACATTGATGATTGAGGTACACAGTCCCGATGTGAGTTCATGGAGAGTTCAGAAATGGTTAATCAACTAGCAATTAAGAGTCTGGATGTTAGTGTGAAATCTTCACCTGTCGAGTAATGTTTTTGCGGCGAAACCAGGCACGAAATGAGGCTCGGCATTAAAGTCAACTTTGTCCTAATATAAACGAGCAACCACCTGCGTCACCAGTTTTGTGATGTCTGATTTCTATACTAGGTCTTCTCATTTTCTGTCATAATGAGTACATTTTGTTAATATTGAACGGTAAATATTTTCCTCGTGTCTATGTAATATTTAGTTATACTAAGACTAGAGAGAGGAAGATACGACTCCTGCAGGAAGAGATGTGTTTTTTTTTTGTTTATCATAGCATTACAATACTGTCGATCGTAAAGTTTACCTCAGTGTAAAAGTGTTAATGTCAGGAATGCAACCGCAGGGTCAAATGAAAACAATACGCCTGTGTACTGACAGGCGTGTTAAAGAAGCTCCTCAGGGCAAAGTATTCTGGAGTGCTGAAGCAGAATCGCGAGTAGGGCTTGTTGGTGGATGTTCATCGCACAGTAATTGACTGTGCTTACAAAGCGTGTCTTACCAATAACGTAGTTCTCAAAGTTAAATAAGAAATGGTGCAGGTTAATGTGACTGTGAAATGCAAACGTTTCCAAAGGATGAATTTATTCCACACTTCGTGGACGGTCATGCCTGAAAAATTATGCCACCTTATTTTGGTCGCCGGATCAAGTTACAATATTATGATAACTTATGCAGTGGTGTGGGAGCACTCCATAAACTAGACGCTGTCGAGCTACAAGATGCGCTCCTAAATTTCAAAGCAATACCGTTTTATTTTTCCATAAAAATACAGCCGCCGAAGTCGGAAATTAAACACGGGCGTTTATTTTGAGAAGCGCGGCAAGTATGCTTCGATATTTAGGAAGACTACTTGTAACGTGCTTGTACTTGTAATACGGTTAATCTTGAACGGTACCTTCACTGGCTACGGCACCAAAATGTTTTCTTTTCGTCGGCTTAGGGATCCTTCATATTGCACCAATTGTGCCTCCGCGGGTATGTTCGCCGGGTATTCAACAACAACAAAAAAAATGCATTGAAATAACTATGGAGTTCCGAAAAATAAAAAATGTATCCAAGCAGAAATATTACAGAGCAGTTTTGCCAGTCTCTTCATTTATTGACCTTCAACATGTATTGGACATGACATGCGTCCGTACCTTCCCCCCTTATAAAGGCACTTAATATTTGGCATTGCGAGCACGATCTTACATTAAGCCTAAGTATATCAGTATAACAATCTAAGTTAACCGAGAGATACACTAAAACGATTGTTCATGACTTTCGTGGTGACATTAATATGTCAGCCTAGTAATCACGAAATGAAATTCCAAGCTCTCGAACATGGTCTACAATTAATGCTATTGTTGATCAACATTGGCAGGCGTACATCTTTTGCAACTTCTATGTAATTGGTTCGTTGCACGCATGACGACTTACTTACACGAGACCCACGCGAATAGCAGGGAACCTTCGAAATTATTTCAGAATCTTCCGATAAGGCTGATCGCGCAAACGCACACACTTATTTTATTCCGCAACTAATGCGACCACCAGCAACAAGGCTCGCATGTTCGACGCCGCATGCATAAATGCCAACGCGCGTTGACGCAGATTCCATAATCGACGTCCGATGATCTGTTCACCGCTGTCATTGTAGTTTCCATTGGTTGTAGTTTGATTTTCCGTTTCTCGTGCACAAGTTCGTCTAAAACACGCCACCAAATAAAAGTTTCGTCTAGAGCACCCCGACTGCTGCCTTCGTCATCGTCAGGACAGCGTGACATCTGGTGGAGATGCTGTTCGTTCATGTTCCGGACGTCCCCGTCAAGCCGTGGAACAAGCCGCAGTCGTCATGAAGACGTCGGTGTCAGCCTCTATCAGTGAGCTCGCAGCAGGCATCGAGGCCTAACGCCAGACTATGGGCGTCAACCTGAAAACACTCGGAAGACCATTGCCATGACCACGACTGCGGTAACGATCAATGCCACTGTGCCAACGCCCGCGATGGTCGTGCTACAACAACCCACGGAGCCGCCAACCTTTCGCAGATCAACATTTGAAGACCCGGAAAACTGGCAGGAAGCGTATGAACGCACCAACATTTTGAAAACATCGATCAGTGAAGACAAGATACGGCATGTTCTCTTCGGTTTGGAAGACACCGCTGGGACGTGATACGAGAACAAGGAGCGAACCCTAAGAAAATGGGACGTTTTCCACACCAGGTTCCTGGCCACATTAACGAGCGTCGTCCGCAAGGAGATGGTTGAGGCTCTGCTTGAAACCTGTGTGCAGCTCCGAACGAAACGTGGCACTATTCACGGAAGAAAGGACCAGAGTGTTGCGTCATGCAGATACATTCATACCCGAAGATGAGGAAGTTTGCTTCCTCTTGCAAGGAGTCAAGCAAGAACTCTTCGCGGAACTGATTCGGGGCCCACCGAGCAGCATTCAAAACTTCGTCTCTGATGCGACCACGATTGATCAAACGCTAGAAATACACACCCGACAGTTCATTTGTCGCCGGATTCCAGACAGCTGTTCAATACCTTGCCTACGATGAGCTGGGGGAAACCATTCGATCTTTCGTGTGAGATGAGCTTTGGGATGTCACTATTCCACAGCCAGAAATGACCTTCATTGCTTAAGTAGTGCGCGAGGAAATCCACGCGATACATCGTGTTCCTCAGCCAGTACCGCCGCAGCCTCAAGCTATCAGCTATGCTGCTGCAGTCCGAGGAAGTGTTCCTCCTCCGCGTCCACGTCAAGAGACCACACCGCTGTATTTCCTATGCAAGACACCGCTGGTACCACTTCCGCCATCCCACCCGCCTGTCAACTAGCGCTACGTAGCGGGAAGGGCTGACGTTTGGAGTGCCCCTGAACATCGGCTCCTCTGCTACACTGCGGCGAAGCTGGCCACACGTACCACCGCTGCCAGTCGCGTGAGATGCAAATGCGTGGTTTCGCCATCAACGCACCGCGTCGGCCACCAGGTGAATTACCTCACATCACCGACTACATCGCCGGAGCACAGTGGCAACGACGATGGTGATGTATACCATCGTCCGGTCACCACACATCACCGCATCGCCGGCAGTACACAGGCCAATCTCGGGCCGATCTAACCACTCTTTATCCATAAAAATAAAGGGAGCAACCGATCGAGGTGTGGTTGCTGTACCAAGAAATGCCGACAATCCTCCGCCGCCGATGACGGCGATTCATGAATCATCAGCTCGCCCCCCTAGCATACAGCGCCTTCATGAGAGCACTTCTCCGCCGAAACAGGATCTGATGACTCGACGGAACAGTGTCGGTGCAGGTAGACGCGACCTTGATCCGACGCCACGACCAAACCTTAACAAAAGGCGACAAACCACCCACCTCGACGTGCTTATTGACTGCCGCAACGTCACCGCTCTGGTCGTCACCGTAGCCAGCTGCTCCGTCTTCAGTGGCCCGCTCACCACCAAGCTGAAAAAAGTAAAGACCGCTTGGTAAGGACCCGGAATCCGGACCGCTGGTTGCCACCTAATAACGCCAAGTGAGAACTGCACCGCAAGAATCAGGATTGACGGCCAGGCGTATTAGGAGAGTATTGTGGTCGTACAGCGTTGTTCGAGGGATGTCTTTCTAGGAATGAATTGGCCAGATCAAGACGGCGCAGTTATTGACTTAATATCTCTATCGATAACGTTTTCGGTGAACAATGTCATCCCTTCGGATAAGCAAATCGGTCATCCTGCCTTCATTGTCATAAAAGGGCAGGCCACGCTCCCGCCCCTCTCTCATATCATCATTCCCGTTGGCACCAAAGAACCCACATATTTAGAAGGCGTCATCGAGGGCGACCGGCACCTGTCTCTGAACCATCAGAACAAAGTCGCAAGAGGCATAGCCGAGCTGCGTGATGCCACAGCTAGGATAAAGCTGACAAACTTAAGCCACGAATTCTGACACCTCATCATCAGTATGATGGTCACGCACAGGAAGGAATTCGCCGACGCCAGCGATGCTCTCGCTCTCTTCGAGGCTACCAAATCTCTTTCGGTGAATCGAGGTTCCGAAACAGATTTCGACATTAAACCGAGCCTTCCGAAGCACAATCAAGACCAGCTTCAAGCCCTGCTCCTGCTATTCAAGGGTTGCTTCTGGTCGTTTTCAATAATCCTAGAGATCACAGTCGTAAAACATTGCATCATAACAGAAGAAAGTACCTGAACAATTCATGAGAGCCCAATCAAGTTTTCACGCAAGAACGTGAGGTCATAACGAAACAAGTTGATGAATGCTATGCCACGACACTATCCAGATGTCTAAGAGTCCGTGGGCGTCCGATGTGGTGTTAGTAAAAAAATCACAGCATATCCACGAAGTGAATGATGGTGAGCGGGCGAAGCTGCCGGGGATGATTCGGGTAACCATGAATCTCCCCGTACATTGCCCACTCGATCATGAAACGACGTGACGTGTCGTGTAGCGAGCCCTCGCCGCCTCTGGATCGGCTTGCCGGCGCTGCCGTGCCGCTGCGGCTGCGCGAGCACTCGCCGCCTCTGGATCAGCTTGCCGACGCTGCCGTGCCACTGCAGCTTCTCGAGCCCTCAACTCCGGGTCGGCTTGCCGGCGCTGCCCTGCCGCTGCAGCTTCACGAGCCCGCAAATCTGGATCCGCTTGTCTGCGTCGCTGGCGCCTACTTCTCTCTCGCACAACTTGAGAGCCCGCGCTGCAGCAGCTTTGAGAGCCCTCCGCTCCGCCGCCACCTTGTCTTCTTCGTTGTTCATAGCAGTAGTAGGTAGTAGTAGTATCGAGTGACGCACTGAGTGCCGACCGTCGAAAGATAGAGGAAGCGCGCCGAGAGCCGAGAGTGGAGCAAGCGCGCTGGAGAGTGGGGCGCCATGCAAATCAAATGAGAGCACAGCTGCACCTCTAGCGGGAGCGGCGAGCACTAGCGTGGCTACACCGGGGGGAGTGATGTGCAAGTCTCGATCTTAAGGAGCTTCGCCCCTAAAAGAGAATGTGCTCTGGAACGCGCGTATAATGGTTACCTTGCGTGTGTTGTGCCGTGATGGCAGCGTCATCGTCATCGCACTAGCGTGGCTACACCGCATTCCGTGCTCACCGAGTGACACCGGGGGAGTGATGGACAAGCCTCGACCTTAAGGAGCTTCGCCCCTAAAATGATGAAACCCTACACTGTTGCGTCAACTATTGTCGCCTGTACAAAATCACGAAGAAGGACGTGTACCTCTTCCATGTTTACGACACCCTGGATCAACGCTACAAAGCGTTATGGAAACAGTAGTGGCCGACTTGAAGCGGCAGACATTCCTCGTGTACATGCACTTTTGCCTTAAACTTCGAGGTATACCTCCGGTTCCTTGGAGCTGTACTTCAAGCACTCGTAGACGAGGAACTCCTCTTTTGGGGCTACGTCAGTAGTAAGGCTGGATTTTTTTTTCGTTTTTTCAGTCTTTTTTTTTCTCTATATGTTCATACTGACTGCTACCTCTCCCTCTTTATCTATTTCTTCCTATTTGTGGCTCTTTTTATTTTTCTTCCTATTTTTAGCCTTTCTCTCGGTTGCTATTTCGCGCTTGCTTTGTCTTGTATTTTTTTTCTATGTTTATAAGTGATTTTGCCTACGTTACGCCAAGCGACGACGACAGCATACGATCTCTTCATACGAGAGCACACGACAGCCCGGCCGCCTGAAATGCTCCGCACTAAAATCTGTAATCGCTGCCTGCCCGCCACCCATCGACAAGAACGCCAAACGCCGATTGATCGGCTTGTGCGCCTATTACAGACGCTTCGTGAAGAAATTTTCAGGGATCGACGAGCCGCTAACGCACCTCACGAAGACCGAAGTGCAATTCAATTGGGAAACGGCGCAAATCGACGCATTCAAGAACTGGAACAACGCATCCAGATGGCTCCAATACTTGTCAGTTTTGAGTAGCACGGACGACGCAAGGAGCGTAGGACTCGGCGCCGTCCTTGTGCACAAGACTGGACTGGAAAGGGTTGTCAGTTATCGCTAATAGTAGCCTACAAATTCGCATTAGGCAGCATCGTAAGCGTTGGTGAATATTATATTATGTGTTTGCAGATATTTTCCTACTTCAATGACTCCAGTCAATTCCCTTTATGAGACATATGCCTATAATCATGTACTAATGCTATCACCTGCCTACCTTACTGCACATCTGTGATACATGAATGTAAGAGCAGTCTGGTATGTAGCGTTGAAGGCAGCCAAGTTATTGATTACGTACGGCTCATTACGTGTTTCAATAAACCTTGTACGTCTCTGCCGGTTTGTCTCACTTGTTTCCTTGTTCGCCATCTTGCCGCGCTTTTAAATTGAAGATGACAGTCTAGTATGCTCCGTGATAACGAAACAACCACACGCCAGCATAGCGGTTTCGTAAGCTCATGTAGACAACAGATGTGAGGCTACGGATGACAGGAATATTCCACCACTCATACCTTCATCTTTAGACCACGTTCGAATGTATGCAGCTCATGGCATTCCCATTTCGATATATACGAAGTTATAGAAACGACCTCGAGAGGACGAAGATGTAAGATTAAGATAGATAGCTAGATAGATAGATAGATAGATAGATAGATAGATAGATAGATAGATAGATAGATAGATAGATAGATAGATAGATAGATAGATAAATAGATAGATAGATAGATAGATAGATAGATAGATAGATAGATAGATAGATAGATAGATAGATAGATAGATAGATAGATAGATAGATAGATAGATAGATAGATAGATAGATAGATAGATAGATAGATAGATAGATAGATAGACCGTAAACAGAAAAACGCCGAGGTGTGAGTTTTTGGCTTGTCCTCTGGAACATTCCCATCTGTACATCCACGGCCGCTGGATAAAAAAGGAGGTGCGGCCTGTTGCATGCCGTGGTACATCTTTATATGCCCACAATGATGGCAGTAAATAAAACGCCCACAGAGGGGCATAAATAGGGCGTAGGTTGGGCAAAAACTTTACTCCCATTGTCACTCCGTGAAAGGGACACGGGGCCTTTATCATTCTTACTTGGGAGCATTTTCGGTGAATTTAGAGTATTATTTTACTCTCCTCTGCGCGTTTTAAGGGGGCAGAACGGCAGTATTTTAGTCACGTGATCACATTTTTTTAAATGTTTTTTTTTACTTTAATTTCGGAGTAAGCAGGTGGAATCTAGGGCGTTTTAGGTTACCTTTCTCGGGAGTATACTTGTGGTATTGAATGAGAGTAACCATCAGGGCAGTATAATTCCATCTAAGCAAGCATTCTTGCAAGAGTCGAATTTAAAAATTTAGAAGGGACTAAAAGCTTTGCTGGGGCTTATTTATGGTGGAAACACCCAAGCAAGAAAAAAGGAAATTTTTAAAGTTCCCGTTTATGCACTACGACAGCACACAGACTGAAGACTGACACAATATTTGTTGTGAATGAAAAGAAGCGTCAGTAGGCACATACGAATCAATACATAAGTTTACACAAAAGATAACAGCCGTAGGCCAAGTGATGTCTGGCTATGAATATGCATCTTATTTTTGAAAGGTGCCATTGTTTGCGCCATTTATATTTATTGCAGCGATTTAGTTGCATGCCAGCCTGTAAAAAATGAATGTAATTGTGAAACACACGACAAAAATTACGAATTGTGATTGTAACAAACACAGAACATGCAGTATTCAATTGCAAGTGCTTATTGCGCTGTCTAGGCTGATACACTGAACTCACGAATTTATAAAGATGTTTTTGAACACGTCACCGGTATGGTACAGCTTGCAATGCGTCGCAAACGTACACTGCCTGCGCAAGAAGCAGCGTGGCACTCGGCAGCACAGTGATGGCTTAGTGGGTGACATGCACCATGCAGCCATTGCACGCCACGAAAAAAATCACTGATTCGTGTTCATTTGATCGTTGCACAACCACGCGCACACAAAAAAATGCAAACAGACGAGGCGACGTCCCAACCTTTCGGCCGCTATGGTCCTAAACATAAGTTTAAAATATCAGCGAAGTACCACCCACTACGATCGCGTCGCTTTTAGAAAAAAAAAATAAAGTTGAAAATGCGAAAAAACATCACATCGTTTACAGTTAATTTCAATGAGATGAAAAATATTGAAACCGCGTGCATTCAGAGTGATCGCAGGCTGCAGCAACTACGCTCGCTCTATTTGCGATAACTTTCTGGCCATGTGCTGCACGCCATCGCACGAAATACCGAGCGCTAACAGCATGAAATAACAACACACCAAAAGCAATGCGAGCTTCATGGTGGTCTCAAGTGGTGATTATCACACGGCGGCCTCGCCAATAGACCTGCACATATGCGTTACATACAGCGCTAATTTTGCATGTACAGCGGCCCATTTTTTTTAACCTGAACGCGCGAGCGTGGACAACCGAGTCAAAATAAGCGCCGATTCCCGGCGTCCGGTTTCTGGAACAGCCTGACAGAAGGCAGCGGCACAGGACAATTCATCAGGCACATGCGCGTATTCTCGTTCATCTTGCCGCCGTCCTTCGTGATACGGCGCTTGTCGACTGGGTGGTTGACTCTCGCGCGTCCAGGTTAAAAAAAAAAAAAAATGGGCGGCTGTACGGTCACGCGATCACAGTTATAGTTCTGCACATTCCTGATTTTCACCTCCCCTCAAACACAGCTATTAAGAGTGCACGCGCAACATGCAAATCACGTAGTGTCACGGAGGAAACAAGTGTTTCGGTCATCTCGAAGCTGACTCCGACGCGAGCCTTTCAACAAATTATAAAGGTACACTAGCGCGCGCACACACCAAACAATAACGCATAATGTTCATTCGGAATAACTTACCATGTGTTCTCGACTTCGAAAATTGCTGGTAACACCGACGACTTCGCATGAATCGCACTGCGCGGCCGCCGCCGATCAAAATGGTTGCTTCAACGAACGGAACGACGGGGCTCGCGACGCACCCTTCCCGCATTCCAGTCCACATTCCTCCGCTGTGTGTGTAGTTCGGCATACAGCGGAATCCAAAGGCGCGGTTCTTGCGAACGAAAAAGAAGAGCGTTGGCGCTGCGCGGGTTATTTCAAACTTACCTGCTGAAGTAACTTTTGAGAAGTTGACGCTGAGGCAGAGAACGATTTTCGGCATACAAGTATGCCCAAAATACAAGTATTTTGGGTGTATTCAAGTATGCCCAACCAAATGGGCATACTTGAATACACCCTTCTGCCCCGCGTCAATATATTTGTTCCGATTACTCTCATTTAACGTCGATTCAACTCCCATATTATCTGATGTTTGATGATCAGGGTAAAATAGCGGTTTCAGCCCATTTTACCCATTTTAGGGAGTTCGTATCTCGGGCTTGGGTGGCAAAAGGGCATATCACCTGCTAAAGACGCCCATATGGGCTAATTTGAGTTTACAGTGATACGGATGTCACACTTTCTAGATAAAAAAAAAAAGATTGGGGGGACCCTAAAGCTTCGCCTTTACGAGTCTAACGCGCTGGCGATATCCACAAGCACTTTTATCTTCATCGGGTCTTTTATTGCAACCGTGTTTTAGGGGCGAAGCTCCTTAGGGTGTGGGTCATTCCCTCCTCCGTTTGTATGTAGTATGTATGTAGCCACCTCTAGTTTATGAATTGCTCAATAGATGGCGTTGTGTATATGTCCTCAGAATAGAAACGTGGGTAGAGCAAAATGATATTTTGGGAGAACTCCAGAATGGATTCCGAATCGACAGGCGGTTAGACGATAACCTGTTTGTTCTTACACAGTGTATAGAAATATCAAAAATAGAAAACAGGCCCTTATACGTAGCTTATCTAGACATCACCGGGGCATATGACAACGTTAATCAGGAAATTTTGTGGGATATATTGAACGAAGTGGGGCATAGGTGACGACTGTATACAGCTTTTGAGGGAAATATACCGAGAAAATACAGTTTGTGTAGAATGGGAAGGAATAAGCAGCAAGGACAGCGCTGACATTAGCAAGGGGCTGAGACAGGGATGTCCTTTGTCCCCGCTGTTACTCATGCTGTACATGGTGAGGATGGAAAAAGCGCCAGAAGGTAGCAACATTGGATTTAATTTGTCACACAAACAGGCCGGCGCGATGGTTGAGCAGAAGCTTCCAGGTCTATTTTACGCTGACGATATTGTCTTATTTGCGGACAGTCAAGATGATATGCAGCGGCTGGCAGATATATGCGGAAGGGAAGGCGAGGCTCTAGGACTAGGTTTTAGTGCAACAAAATGTGGATTGATGGTATTCAATGATCACGAAGACCATGCGGTCTTAATACAGGGCCAAGAAATACCGAGGGTAAGCGAATACAAGTACCTCGGAGTGTGGGTAAATGAGGGGGAGGATAGATATATGGACTGCAGTAGAGTACGCATTTGGGCTGGTTGGTTCATGATTTGCAGTAGAAAACAGCGCTACAAGACGGGACGAAGAAAGGACACAAACCACGGCGCCGTGGTTTGTGTCTTTCTTCGTCCCGTCTTGCTAGCGCTGTTTTCTACTGCAGATATATGGAGGTACAAGAGAAAGCATCGGTAACAAAGGGAAAGAGGAATGCTGCAATCATGAAGCACAGAGCGTTATGGGGATACAATAGGTACGAGGTGCTTCGAGGGCTGTGGAAGGGTGTGATGGTTCCGGGGCTTACATTTGGGAACTCAGTGGTGTGGATGAAGTCATAGGTGCAATAGGAATGGATGTAAATCAAAGGACTGTGGGACGCCTCGCGTTGGGCGCTCACGGGAAGACGACAAATGAGGCTGTAAAGGGTGATATGGGATGGACAGGTTTTGAAGTGAGGGAAGCTCAGAGCAAAATTAGATTTGAAGAGAGGCTGAGGAAAATGAAGGAGAGTAGATGGGCAGGGAAGGTTTTCAGGTATTTGTAAAGAAAAAGCGTCGACACGCAGTGGAGAAAAAGAACTAGGAGGCTCACCAATAAATATACGGCTAGCAGTGTGGGCGACATGGCAACAAGGAGCATTAAGCGAAAAGTCAGAGAGGCGGAGAGGACTTATTGGATGACAGCGATGGAAAAAGAAGCCGGCTCTCAGTGACTACCGAAAGGGAAAAAACGAAATAAGGAGGGAGAGGTTTTATGATAATTCAAGGGGAAGCGCTTTACTGTTTGAGGCAAGGTCGGGTTGCCTTAGAACGCGTAGCTATAAAGCGAGATTCTGTAACGAAGAAGAACAATGTACATGCTGTGGGGGAACTAAGGAAACGATGGAACATGTACTGATTGAATGTGGCGATATCCACCCAGATATACTTGTGGGCACGAGTCTACATGAAGCCTTGGGTTTTGGGGACATCAATGGAAAGCTGAACACGTCCGCGATAGAAATAAGTAAGAGACGGTTAGAGTATTGGTGGCAGAAAAGTAGAGATAAAGGACAAAAATGAAGAATGGGGAAAAATAAGGTCATTCTACCTTAAGAAGCAGAGAGATGGACCGTGAACTTATATATTTCTTTGCTGTAATAACATAGATTTAATCAATGTAGATAAGGCATTAGGCCAACATAAAAAGAAAGTTTTTTTTTTTTTTCGAGCCTGGTGGCAGACATGTCACCGCCCCGTTATAAAGGGGACGCTCATAGCATCCATCCATCCAGAAATAGTATCACTAGATGACGTTAGTGGTTCCACTAACGTGGGTTAGTGATTACCGCTAGGGGGAGATATAATAAAAGGGGCTCGCACTTGGCGCGCTTTCTCTTTCGCTCGGAGTCGCCGGATGGATGATAAGGCTGTGGAGCGTAGAGCGCGCAAGGCAGCACGCGCTCGCAGGCAGAATTCAGCCGTACGAGAACGGGAGGCCGAAGCGTGTCGTCACGCTGCACGGCGTCGCCGGGAAGACCCCGCTGCGCTAGAACGAGAGGCCGAAGCGGCACGGCGACGCCGGGAAGATCCAGCAGTATATACGGCCCGGAACCATATAGAGTTTCTCTTGAAAGCATGTGAACATTTCTATAGGGCATGTTTATTTACATGCTTCCAGTCAGCCTCTAGGTGTAGGCGACCTCGGTAATTACTGCTTCCTCACAAACCAAGTGGTGTTCTTGCATAGTAGAGTGTCTGGAGGAAGGTGTTCGGGGAGAGTATTCCAGAGTTTTGCCGGTACTTGCGCTAGGCACAGCCAGACTACAGCGGCCGGCGTTGCGCATGCCACACAACATTAGGTATGTCACGTACGGAGTTAGCAGTTAGATCCCAACGCAGTACTTCCTGTGATGAGTACCTGAAAAACAGACGACGAATTCGTAAAACGCAGGCCAAAAACAATACGCAGACACCTATGCCTAGAGCGAGTCATGGTGATAAGGCGGGTCTTAGGAACGAAGATGGAGACTTCTATGATACGGGAGGTGTTTTTACTATCACCTATTAAATAAATAATGAAGCCAGGCTATGATTCCGGTTGGGCATATTTAACAAAGAAGCGATATAACTACATTACTGTAAGCGTTCTAAATATATATATATATGTATATATATATATATATATATATATATATATATATATATATATATATATATATATATATATATATATATATATTGAAAAGTGATATTAATATAAACTTCACCAGGCTGATAAGCATACTGAGAACGTAATGCGGAATTGCTGCCACTCTGTCGTAAGCCTTTTTTTTTTTCAAATAAAGACCTGCAATGTAGGCAGAAAAAACGGTGCCTGGGTCTAATTTCAGATTTTTCATAAGAATATGTACATTAGCCAGAGCAACCAAAAATAACTGAACGTAAGCCCAAACGTGCAGACATTTAGCTAAAGAAATTTGAGGTACGTAGATGCATCCCCAAAGTTGAAGAAAACAGCAGAGCAGGTAGGCGCGGCATTCCACCTCTTCGTCATTATTGATTTCCGGTGCTTCGAAGAAAACTTTTTACGTGAAAACAACTGCGAATCTCTTCTTTCCACTCATGCCGCAACAATGTATAAAATTTTAAAACAGTTATAAAAGGTCGACGGGCGATACATTGTTTGATGTTACGTGGGA